>CAKOAT010178600.1:13331-39482 GCA_932364175.1 Eruca vesicaria subsp. sativa
TTCATAAAACTTTTTGGCATCTAAGTTAGGTTCTTCAACTTCATCATCATCATGAGTTACAAAGGCATCACCTACCATATCATGAACCCTATCACAATCTACCATTTTTTCCTCTTGGTGATGATAGCTATTACTACTGCTACCTTCATTACGCAAATGCTCAACCGGTTCAATCTGAAAATTGCTATTACTACTGCTACCTTCATTCCTACAACTAGCATCTTCTCCATGTTGATACCAAATATAATAATATGGCACGAAACCTCTATTTACTAAATGCTTCCAAACATTTTCACGAGGGCCTAATTTGATATTTTCCGACAAGGACATAACATCTTACCACTTTCCTGCGTGAGTGGTGTAGAATCTGCTTGATGCATAAACGTCTCCAACCCTTCGATAAATTCTTTCCTCACCCTCCCGTTATTATCTCCGTGTGAATACATCAACTTCCCTAACTCGAAAAATATTTCCCGGACCGGACATTTTTTTTTGTGTTTGATCAAGCTTATAGCTGATTTTTTTTGGTGTGTTTCAAATGAATCACATATGGTGGTATTTATAGAAATTTTTGAATCTGAGAATTTACTAGGAAATTGCTAGGAAAAGTAGGTACAAAACACGTTTTTGATTTAAATTCGATATTTTCTATCCATTTCCTCTTAATTTCGTAGTAACAAATCTATTCCTCCTAATTTCGTAATAAACAATTACTAGGACTTTACGAGGAAAAGAATTACTATGAGTTTAGGAGAAAAATAACTTTTTCCTCGTAAGGGCCACGTAAGTCTACTACGAGTTTATGAGGAAACTGTTTTCTCGTAAGTTTACGAGAACTTTACGAGGAAAAATGGTTTCCTCGTAAACTCGAAGTAAACTCGTAGTATTTTTATGAGGAATTATTTTCCTAGTAAATTTTCCTAGTAAAGGCTTAGTTTTCTTGTAGTGTTAAATCCATTCCTTTTGATGATTTAGCAACAATATCTCGTGGCAAACCTTTAGTAAATGGATCCGTTAGATTGTCTACTGATTTGATGTAGTCTAATGTGATTACACCAGTTGAGATAAGTTGTCTAATGGTTTTATGTCGTCTTCTGATGTGACGAGATTTACCATTGTAGAGATTATTCTAAGTCCGAGCTATAGGAGATTGACTATCACAATGTATGCGTATAGCCGGCACAAGTTTCTTTCACATTGGGATATCTTCCAAAAAATTTCTAAGCCATTCAGCTTCTTATGCAGCTTTGTCTAAGGCTATGAACTCAGATTCCATGATATTGCTGCTCATCCTAGTGTAAAGACATATCCACTTGTGGATTTTGAGTTTTTAGAATCTGATATCCAGTTAGTGTCACTGTAACCTTCTAAAACTGCTGGTTCTTTACCATAGTGAAGCCCAAAATCTTTGGTGTAATGCAGGTACTTGAGTACTCTCGTTATAGCTTTCCAATGTGTATGACATGGATTACTTGTATATCGACTCAGTATGTTTACTGCATGCGCTAGATCTGGTCTTGTGCAATTGGTCAAGTACATGAGACTTCCAGTCACACGTGCATACTCATTTTGTGAAACCGCTTCCTCTGAGTTCTTTGTCAAGTGCATTTGGGGATCTAACGGAGTTTTTGCCGTGCTATTAGAGTAATTTTTAAATCTCTCCAATATTTTTTCAGCATAATGAGTTTGGGTTAATGTAATTCCTTTTGAATTTATTGTGACTTTAACTCCGAGAATTACATCTGCTACTCCCAAGTCTTTCATCTCAAATTTCCCTTTGAGCATGTTCTTTGTTTGATTGATAATGTCTTTATTGCTTCCAATAATGAGCATATCATCTACATATAGACATAGCAAAACATACCCATTTTTGGTAGTTTTGTAGTATATGCATTTGTCACATTCATTAATTTTNACTCCGAGAATTACATCTGCTACTCCCAAGTCTTTCATCTCAAATTTCCCTTTGAGCATGTTCTTTGTTTGATTGATAATGTCTTTATTGCTTCCAATAATGAGCATATCATCTACATATAGACATAGCAAAACATACCCATTTTTGGTAGTTTTGTAGTATATGCATTTGTCACATTCATTAATTTTGAAACCATTTGCCATCATTGTACTGTCAAATTTTTCGTGCCATTGTTTAGGAGCTTGTTTAAGCCCATAAAGTGACTTTACTAGCCGGCATACTTTGCCTTCCTTTCCAGGAATAACAAAGCCTTCAGGTTGTTTCATGTAAATTTCCTCTTTTAAATCACCATTTAGAAAAGCAGTTTTTACATCCATTTGATGGATTTCTAGGTCTCTTAAGGCTGCGATTTCTATCATCAGTCATATTGATGTTATTCTCGTTACTGGAGAGTATGTATCAAAATAGTCATGGCCTTCCTTCTGTCGGAATCCTTGAACTACAAGCTTAGCTTTGTATTTTCCACCAGGTTTTCGCATCATTATCCATTTATTTCCTAATGCTTTGCAGCCAGGTGATAAATCTGTTATGTACCATATATAATTTGCATGATAGAGTCAAATTCACTTCTTACAGCTTCGTTCTAAAACGGAGTTTCTGGTGAAGCCATGGCCTGCCAAAGTTTTTGAAACACTTTCTACTAGAAATGCTATTAAGAAATCTTCTCTAAAAGATTTTTCCTTTCGAGCTCTTTTGCTCATTCTATGTTCATCTTTTTCATTTTTTGAAATATCATTTGTAGAAATCTCTAAGTTCGTCTCAGTCTCTGAAACCTTGTCGTTGTCTCTTTCTTCTCGAGTTCGTTTTGAACCTTGTTTTTCCTTGCATGGGATAATATTTTCGAAGAAAGATGCATTTCTTGATTCCATTACTGTGTTTTCATGAATATCTGATATTTCAGATTTATGTACCAGAAATCGATAAGCACTACTGTTATGTGCATATCCGATGAAGATGCAATCCATTGTTTTAGGTCCAATGGTGACCTTTTTTGGTGGTGATACCGCAACTTTTGCCAAGCACCCCCACACTTTAAGGTATTTATACGATGGTAAATTACCTTTCCATAATTCATAAGGAGTTTTGCCAGTTACTTTGTGTGGAATTCTGTTGAGGATATAATTAGTGGTAAGCAGCGCTTCCCTCCACATGTTCTGGGGTAACCCAGATTCCTGCAACATTGCATTTATCATCTCTTTTAGAGTTCAATTTTTGCGTTCAGCAACTCCATTAGATTCTGGTGAGTAAGGAGTTGTAGATTGATGGATTATTCCATGTTCTTTACATAATTCATTGAATGGCCCATCATACTCGTCTCCTCTATCGCTTCTAACTATTTTAATAGTTGTTTTAAGCTGATTTTCTACCTCGAGATTAAATTCTTTGAAATTTTCTTAGGTTTCATCTTTGCTACGTAATAAGTATACATAACAATATTTCGTGCAGTCATCTATGAAGGTCACAAAGTACTTTTTCCCACCTCTAGTTTGTGTATATTTTAAATCACATAAATCAGTGTGAATTAAATCTAGAGTTTTGTTAGTTCTTTCAACATGAGGTGAGGGTGTTTTTGTGAGCTTGGCCTTTACGCATACTTCACATTTCTGTTTACTTATTTTACATTTTGGGATTAGATTTAGATTCATTAATCTTTGTATCAATTTGTAGTTCACATGGCGTAATCTTTCATGCCAAATATTAAAAGACTCAACCAAATAAGCAACTGCTCTTTCTTATTCATTCAAATTTTTGGAGCTACAACTTTTGGAAGGACTGTCATTACATTCATTTTGACCAGTCCATCCTTAACATACCCATTTCCCAAATACACCCCATTCTTCTTAATCACGAGCTTGTCCGCCTCAAGAGATGTGGCGAATCCATTCTTGCTGAGCAAGGTTCCTGAAACCAAGTTCTTCCTCACGTCAGGCACATGCTTCACATTCTGAAGAGTGACTTCACGTCCAGACGTCATCTTCAGAACCACCTTGCCGCTGCCTTCAATCTTGGAGACTGCTTTGTTCCCCATGAACAGCTTCTCCTAAGTCTTGCTTTTTTGATAAGTGCTGAACATCGCCTTATCAGTGCAAATGTGGGTGGTGGCACCAGTATCATACCACCATTCTTTAGGATTGTTGTTTTCAACCATGCTGACTTCAGTCACCACTGCAACGAGATCTTCTTCAGTGAGATTCACCTGGGCCTTCTCATCTCTGATCTTGCTGCGACACTCAACAGTCTTGTGACAATAGTGGCACTTTCCCTTGAATTTCTCCACATTCTCATTGTTTTCATTGCCTTTTCCTTTCTTCTTGAAGTGTGGTCCAGAAACCTTCAAGTTTGCAGCTGTCTTGGAAGGCTTGGCAGAGGAGTTAGCAATTGTCTTTCCTTTACCTTTCGTTTCAGCCACATTAACATTGTGCTCTTTAGCTTCGAGCTTGTCATTCTTTCGGTTTCTAGCTTCCATCTGAAGCCTCTAAATGAGATCCTCAAGTCCTATCTTCTTCTTTTTGTGCTTCAGGTAGTTCTTGAATTCAGCATAGTTTGGAGGAAGCTTTTGGATGAGACTGTGGGTTATGAATGTCTCATCTGTGGATATTCCCTCAGTAGCAATTTCATAGAAAATGAGCTGATACGCTTCCACCTGATCCATGATGGGTTTTGAATTCACCATTTTAAAGTCATGAAATTTCGCAACTACATACTTGTGGCAACCAGCGTCTTCACCTCTATACTTCTTGTCCAGCGATTTCCAGAGCTCTTTAGCCGTTGGAATCTCACAGTAGACTTGGTACAATAGGTCAATGAGACGACCCAAAATGTAGCCTTTGCAGATGAAATCCAAATGCATCCAACTTTCAACACTTGAGAAGGCGTGCATATCGTCAATCCTGTGAGGGATAATGGGTTTATCTTCCTTGATGAATTTTTCCAACTTGCACAAACTGAGGAAGGACATCATCTTCTTCTGCCACGTTTTGAAGTCTTTGCCATCAAATTTGTCGAGCATCATATTCTGAGAGATGACACCAGGAATAGCCGGAGGAGTCGCAACTGCAACCGGAACACTTGCGGATCCTTGAATTGGACCCGTTTGATAAAGACCAGCACCGAACAGGCTTCGGCGTGTGGTCTCATCAGGAACAACACCCACTGGAAGGGTTGCATCGGTTGATCCAGCGGTCGTCGCGCCGGTTGCAACAGGTGCTGTCGCGTTGAGTGGAGTCTGAGTGGCGAGGTCAATGGGGGTATTATCATCGTTCGTCATTTTTTCTGTAAAGAAAATATGAAAACAGATCAGTACTCCATACAACCATTGAACTAAGAACATATTATTTTTAAGCAAAAATAATAGTGTAACATCGCTTTCTTTTTTGGTAATTTGAACTAAATCATATCGATACAAGTCTGGAAAAACGTTTTGCAAACTCGCTTATAAGCGTTCGCAGAAATCGTTTAGTGTAGACTTAGAATATTTCACAAACTCGCTTAACAAAGCGTTTGTGAAAACGATTCATATATAAACGTTTTAAAAGAAACAAGTGTCTAAAACGTTTCGCGGATGATGCTATAAGCAAACCGCAAATTGTTTTGAAATAAGTAAGAAACGTTTTGTGGAAATGGTAAAACCAAATCGCAAACACGTATAGTAGACAAGTAATAAACGTAAAACGTTTCGCGGAAGTGCTATAGAGCGAATCGCGAACACGGTTCCAGAACCCGTTTCTATACACGCTTTTTTCAACCCGATTAAAGCTTTAGACAGAAAGCGATTAAGAGTTAAGATTGTAGAAGCCGGAAAACCGGATCGACTTAAACGATATAAGAAAGACGAAATTAAGGAAACAAACGATTATGTAAGACATGGAGGCGAGATAAATCTCTTTCCTTAACTCTTAATATTCGCTCCGTAGAGAGACGAAACTGTACGAATATTGAGTCCCAGGATACAACCATGGCACACGAATCACACTTCACTCGTGAAACGACCTAACGAACTAAAATTCTACGAACACTCTCTGAAAAACTTACGCTGAGAGATTGCTGGATTTTTCTGTGTGAAAAAAAGGTTGGTATGAATGAGGAGGAAGGACGATATTTAAAGAGAAGAAGAAGACCCAATTCCCGCAACAACTGCTGCACGTGGGCGAAAATCTCGCTGAGATCTCGGAGTAGAAGCTGAGAAACTTTCTCCGCAAGATCTTCTCTTTGATTTGACTCGTTCAAATTGTTTGCCAAACAGATAGAATTCGTGTTGTTTTTACACAAACTTCATGCCGTTTTTTAATTTTAAAATGGCAAAACGTTGGGCTTAATTTGGTCCAAAAAGAATCTTATTGGGCCGGAGGCCCATCACCAAGACCCAAGACCCAAGATCCACGACCCACGACCCATGCCCACGCCGAGCCGAGCCGGCCGGACAGCAGCGGCGGCGCGCGCGTGATGAGTCCTCTCTTCCACTGAGATGTTTAACCCATGGTGTCATGGGAACATATATATATTGCTCACCACTCCACAAAATGCCCGATGTGGGACTTAGTTACACTACTCCCTTCATTAACACAGAAGTTAGGCTATTTATTGGCCCAATTCTATTCACATACTTTCCCAATAATTCTTAAAGCAATGGGCTTTAAGTTATTAATCCAACAATCCCCCACATGAATAGAAATGACTCTAAACATATGCAGACTCGATAGAAAAAAATATATACTTATTCTAATCCTGACTAGACTAGATAGACTTATCACGAGTGTTTGCGAAATGATCACTGTGTTTGAGTTGGTGGCATTTTTAAGCCTTGAACCACTCATAGTTAATATCTGTCGGGTTTACTTTACCAGAAGGTGAACATGATGTCTTGAACCAACCAATGTTTTATGTAGACCGAGACAACATGCATAACACAGCTTCATTTTCTCGTAGAACTTAGTTCTCTGTGGTGTTCATTGTGACCCATGAACTATTCATGGTTTTCATGAGTGGACTTAGAGAATATAACCTTGTATTCATTCTCCTAGAAACGGCCTCATTTCACACTCACTAGGTGATTGACCATGAAAAGTATTGAGTAATACTTTGCTTTAGAAGCTATGGAATCATTAAAATCTCATGCTTATCCTTACATTTCGTAGCACTTTTATCATCTTAGGAGCTGGGAAGAGACTGCTTTTTCTCAAGTGCTTTGATTAGATTATGTTTGATTTTGTTTTCCCTTTGAACCTACGTCTTGAGATCTCCAGTCATGATAGGTAGGGTTGCGGTCAAACATCTTTATTTGTAATAGGCTTTAAACACATTCCTTTTGATGATTTAGAAACAATATCTCGTGGCAAACCTTTAGTAAATGGATCCGCTAGGTTGTCTGCTGCTTTGATGTAGTCTAATGTGATTACACCAGTTGAGATAAGTTGTCTAATGGTTTTATGTCATCTTCTGATGTGACGAGATTTACTATTGTAGAGATTATTCTGAGCCTGAGCTATAGGAGATTGACTATCACAATGTATGCGTATAGCCGGCACAGGTTTCTCCCACATAAGGATATCTTCCAAAAAAATTCTAAGCCATTCAGCTTCTTATGCAGCTTTGTCTAAGGCTATGAACTCAGATTCCATGGTGGATCTGGTTAGAACTGTTTTTTTGGTAGATTTCCATGATATTGCTGCTCCTTCTAGTGTAAAGACATATCCACTTGTGGATTTTGAGTTTTTAGAATCTGATATCTAGTTAGCGTCACTGTATCTTTCTAAAACTGTTGGTTCTTTTCAATGTGTATGACCTGAATTACTTGTATATCGATTCAGTACGTTTACTGCATGCGCTAGATCTTGTCTTGTGCAATTGGTCAAGATCCAAGAACCACAACCCAAGATCCAGGACCCACGACCCAAGATCCACGCCAAGCCGAGCAGGCCGGACGGCGGCGGCGTGCGGGGTGTCCTCTCTTCCATTAAGCTGTTTAACCCATGGTGTCATAGGAACATATATATATTGCTCACCACTCCACAAAATGCCTGATGTAGGATTTAGCTACACTACTCACTTCATTAACATAGAAGTTAGACCATTTATTGGTCCAGTTTTATTCACATTCTCTCCCAATAATTCTTAAAGCAATGAACTTTAAGTTATTGATCCAACATCATTAACATTAACAGCGGTCTGTATAAGTGAAATATTTATTTATGTTTCTAATTTTTTTTTGTTTTAAAGTGCAAACACAAAAATCCCAAATTTATATAAAAAAGGCATTAATATTTTTTTAAAATAAATTGCTTACAGTCCCTAAAAATTAAAATTCAGGACCGCACTTTTGGATAAAACTTTTAATGTAAATATTTATTTTAGACTCCAATTTTAAAGAGGACATATTTTCAAACAAATTGGTGACCATTATTGTCTACAACCTATCAGAATTTTGGAACTATTTTTAGATTTGTTGACAAAAAGAAAAAAAAAAATTGGTTTATCCGCCGAACCGAGTTTGTTACCGAAAACCGAATTGTTCTTAAGTCAGTTCCGTCCGGTTTGGTTTGATTAACCAGTTTGCTCAAGCGTTATTGTGCGGCAAACTTTACGTGTCAAACCAAAGCCGAGAACCATTGTCTGGCTCTGAGCCACGTCACTTCTTTCTTCTGCTGCCGTTTAATCGGAAACTCTCAACGACAAATCGGATCTTCTCTGTTAAGCCGTCACGAGTATCAGTACTTCTTTCTTCGCCTTGTTTTAATGGCGACAATGAGCAAATCTCACAGACCCAAACCCTCCTCTGGATCTCACCGTCTTGTTCTCTTACTTATCATCTTCTTCGCATTCCTCCTCCTCCTCTCTTCCGTAATCTCTACCGGAAAATTAGGCTTACCGTATCAACAGACACTAATCGATTACTTCGTTACATCTCCTCGCGGCAAGAGACAACACACGCTTTCGGACAAGTACTTGTACTGGGGAAACAGAATCGATTGTCCTGGCAAGAACTGCGAGACTTGTGCAGGATTAGGTCATCAGGAATCTAGCCTAAGGTGTGCACTTGAAGAAGCCTTGTTTCTCAACAGGTTAGCTCCAAAATGTTCTTTCCTTTATGGGGTTTACTAAAGTTCTGGACTTTCTGAATATAGAGTGTGGCTTTCTATGTAAAGGCTGAAGCTTTTTAATGTGGGTATGTGCAGGACCTTTGTAATGCCTTCTGGAATGTGCATCAATCCAATACATAATAAGAAAGGTATACTTGATCGGTCTGATGACAAAGCTACAGAGGATGGGTAAGTTTTGTGATACTTTCTGGAGTGGATATCTTTAGTGTCTGTCTCTTTAATGGAAATGTTACTTTATTAGTTGGGTGGGGAGCTCTTGTGCAATGGACTCTTTGTATGACATTGACCTTATATCTGAGAAGATACCTGTGATTCTGGACGACTCCAAAACATGGCATCTTGTTTTATCCACAAGTATGAAGTTGGGAGGAAGAGGGATTGCGCATGTTTATGGAGTTAGTCGCCATAGGTTAACAGAGAGTCACTACTCAAATCTCTTGATCATTAACCGAACCGCAAGTCCTCTTGCTTGGTAATACACTTCATTCTCCTCTTAAGCTCCCATTTTAACTCATTTGACAGTGTTGATGATTTGGGTTTTAGGTTTGTTGAGTGCAAAGATAGAGGCAACCGTAGCGCAGTCATGCTTCCTTATTCATTTCTCCCTAATATGGCAGCTCCAAGTTTGAGGAACGCCGCAGAAAAGGTTGTTGTTTACTCTGCATCTTGAGGTGAAAAGCCTTTAAGCTTGAACAAGTTTTGTTTTCTTGGTACAGATAAAAGCACAACTTGGTGATTATGATGCTATCCACGTTCGCCGAGGGGACAAACTGAAAACTAGAAAAGACAGGTTCGGAGTTGAGAGGATTCAGTTTCCTCATCTAGACAGAGATACACGCCCAGAGTTTATCCTACACCGGATAGAGAAGCGTGTTCCACCAGGGAGGACTCTTTTCATTGGTTCTAATGAGAGAACGCCTGGATTCTTCTCCCCTCTCGCCGTCAGGTAAATTGACTTTAAAGGTATATATACATATAGACTCATTTATGAAGTGTTGTTGGATTTTGCTTATACTGCAGGTACAAACTGGCTTACTCATCAAACTTTAGTGAGATTCTGGATCCTATAATCAAGAATAATTACCAGTTATTCATGGTTGAGAGACTGGTAATGATGGGAGCTAAAACATTCTTCAAAACGTTTAAAGAGTATGAAACGGATCTCACCTTAACTGATGATCCCAAGAAGAACAAGAACTGGGAGATACCGGTGTATACCATGGATGAAAGAAAAAAATCAGTAAGCTAAAGTTTGTGCCTTCACAAAGTCCCACTGTTATCGAAACTTAGTATTATCACTTGCCACTTTCTTGGAGTCGAATGCTGTATTAGAGTATGTATAACAAAAACAGAGCATAGTTATTGAGGTTTCTTTTGGTTTCTAGGTGGTTATTGTATAAATGTGTTCTGTAAGAACAGATGTGATAACATCTGTAATGTTTTTGAAGTTTTTCAGTGTGTCTCTTAATCTGTAAAATATGTGCTACATAACCTAAGCAACTCATTCTAAACTAGAAACATTGAGAGAGAAAATTGGTTAGTTCTTTATCCCTTCCATGTATGGTGAGACAATGTTGACTCCAAGGTTGGTCCTATGGCAGCAAAGGGATCTAATACTTTGTTGTTTTGGAATTTGGATAATGTTTTTGATTCTTCCCATTCTGAGAAAATTCAATTTTTAATTAGTGAGATTGTGCTTCAAAATATAATATAAAATAATTTACTACAACTGTCAACAAGTGTCAACATAGCTCATGCACCATTCTTTTCCTTTTGATTAATCAGTTGATATAGGCTTTCGGCCTAAGACCATCTTCAATGGAACACTATTTTCTTCTCTATATTTTATACAGAAATAGAGTAACTCATTATAGAGTTGAATTTGCTCAAGTGGTTCACTCTATAATAGAATTACTCTATTATAGTGTGAACTAGATTTTGACCCGCGCTTGAAAGCGCGGAAATTTTTTATGATAAAAAATTTATATAATTGGGTTTTGTCTTAATTTAAAGAATATTTTGATATAAATCAGTTCACCAAAATTTGTGGTGATGATTGTTTTTCATTAGTTTTTAGTTTCAGTTTTTACTTTTAGATTTTGGTTTTTGGTTTTTAGTTTTTAAGTTTCTACTTTTCATTTTCAGTTTTTGGTTTGGGTTTTTAATTTTTAAACCCGTTGAGTTAGTTTGAACTAATATTACCAACAAACAAATCTCAAATAATCGAACATCTAATTTAAAACTGAAAAGATGACAACAAATTTTTTTAAAAAAATTGAAACAGTTTATTTTGTAAATAAACTAAGCAAAAAAAAATATAATATGTGTTTTAAGCTTTAGGTTTTGGATATTAGTTTTTGGATTTGGTTTTTGGTTTTGCTTTACATTTTTTTAATCAGTAAATTATTTAAGAAAAAGAAAAAAAATTATTTAAAAGTTAACATTGAAATTTATCAAAACAAAGTGATTGTTATTTAAAATAAAAAATTATATTAACATGTTTTAAAGTACATGATTTAAATAAATGATTAATAATAGATAATTTTGTTTTGTTAAAAATATTAAATAACTTCTGGGTCTGAAAATAATAATTGATTTTTAATCTTTCAAGGTGAAAAGTTTATTCAATGTTTTTGGAGTTTTTTTCTGAATACTAAGCCCAAAAACCAAACTATATAATTTGTTCAGAAAATAAAAATAAGTCCAAGACTATATTCCATAAATAACCACTGGTTTAATTTAAGTATAATTAGTAGATTTTCATATTCCATATTTTGATGATATATATTCTTTTAGAACATTCCATATTTGTAGGAGAAAATATGTGTTTTCGGTATACACATAGATACATGCCTTATTTTGAAGGTAGTTTACATTAAGGTCGTCTCTTTACATTAATTGTGTTGGTTTAATTTAAGTAATACGGTTCAGTCAATTATATGACTTGTATTATTTGTAACATTCTAGAAAGGGTCCAAATTTAAATGACAACTTGTATTAGTAGATAAAAAGAATGACTCTATTTTAATAGAGTAGATTATAGATGAATGCTTCTTTTTTATTCCAAATATAGAGTAAATATTCAACATTCTGCTATATTTCACATTATAATAGAGTAAACTCTTTTATAGAGTAATTCTATTATAAAGTAACTCTTTTATAGAGTAATTCTATTATAAAGTAACTCTATTATACAGTGAACTATTGGAGAAAATTCAGCACTATAATAGAGTTACTCTATTTTAGTGTGAAATATAAAGAACAAAATAGTGCTCTATTGGAGATGTCCTAAATAGTCTTCCAATCCGAGAACAGTAGTCACTTACTAATATTGACACATGGTATAAAGTCCCTTTTCCAATGAAAATCGAACTAGGAACATAATAACTCTAAGAGCACCTCCATTAAAGGGTTCTTACAGTTGGGTTTTTAACGGAATATAAGAACTTGTTTCTTAACTTTTAACTAAAAAAAATTAAAAATCAGTTTTTAAATAAGACATCTAAAAACTGATTCTTTTTTTTTTTTAGTTAAAGTTAAGATAGATTTTTATATTCCGTTAATAACTTCGTCTTAAGAACTTTTCAGTGGAGATGGTCTAAGCACTAACCCTGATCCAACCCAGGGTTACTCTGTTAATATATTCTCTCAAAATATTTGTTGTTTGTTCTCACTGATTGTTGCTTCATTAATTGTTGCCTTCTCTTCACCCGGCGAAGATATGGTCTCTCCAGTTTCCTTCTGTATGTATCGAAAACCACCATCCTCCTTTCGTTTCATCAGTTTTGATAAATATACTGGATCAGTCACCAAATTTTGATAAAATTCTAATCCGCGGAAAAAGAAGAATTTATTCGACAAATTAGGATATACAAGATGTGTTTCTCCAAAGCGACAAGTGGAATAAGGATAAGACATTCATAAGTTTAGTTTAACATTATTAGACAACCAATTATGGCAGTCATCGTCTTATTAGAATTATCTTCTAGCAAAGGTGCTGAGAGATAAGATATTATAGATATAGTGTGGATGGACAAATATTATAGCTTCAAACCCTAATTATATTATAGATATAGGGTGGATGGACAAATATTATAGCTTCAAACCCTAATTATATTTGAATATTAGATAGAAAATTTACTATGGATTCTAGACAAGAATATGGAAGATCTCTGAATTCCTCTTTTTCAGTTATTGAGATTGTTACTTCCCATTCAACCAAGTAACACTCAGTAACTGTAAACTCTACTTTTGATTCTTTCATGAGCTTTTTAATACTTGGCATGCTTGCATTGGCCGGACATGACAACCCTTCGAAGAATGAATTGTCATCTACGTAACATTTGTTCATTGTTCACTGTCAATTCCAAAGAACTATGAGCTAACTCATAACTGCGAATTCAATTTCTTTGGACCATGTTATTCAATTATAATAAAACTGAATTTAAATGAGTTACGCAATCTTCTCTGGCAAAAGATTATTAACTCAATATGTATTTAGTGTAAACTGAACAGGTTTTACTAATCTTACACGTATGTTTAGTATATGAAGTTGTCGTCATAATCATCGGGTAATCAAGAATTCCAATACTAATATAGTACGCTGATGATTTTTTTAGAAATTCAACTTTGTTCTACCAGATTCTGCAACTTTCTAGATTTTGTCGACGTCGAATGTGGACATTATTATATTTTTATTTGATATCCTTTGATTTATTCCACCTTGCACCATTTTTTCAACAAGTAACTAGATTTTGATCCACGCGCCCGCGCGGATATTTGTTTTACAATATCAATAAGAACATTCCAAACACACAATAATTTGGAGAACATGTTCAGTCTGGACTTTGGTAAGGTTTCGGTTTGATGTTTTTGGTTTTTTGGTATTTCTGTTTTTGAAAATTAGTTACCATATCGGAACAATACCTAATTTGATTTGGTTTGGTTTATATACATCGATCTTTGATTTATTCGGTTTTATACAAAAAACCATAACTATATTTATTTTTATAACAAATTTTAGACTATATAAATAGAAATCAAATTTATTAAAACATATATATATATATATATATATATTCCTTAGTTTAAGTATTAAATATAACATTTTATGTTTTATTTAAATATTAAAATAGTAAGAAAATAATAATATCATAATATTATTATATAATTATATTTTAGCACGAGTAGTTATCAATAAAAATAAAAAATCTATATTATTTAATTTGACGAAAATGAGAAAAACAAAATTACCATTTTAACTTCAAAACACATAAAAAATACTATAATCACTGTTTTGATTATGAATATTATATTAATAAAATAGATTATGTATATATATTATTAATATTATTATTAAATTTACATATGCATATACTAATTTTTTTAACTAATTGGTTTCTTCGGTTAGATTGGTTTACATACTAAACCATATGCATATACTGCGGTTTCTGAAAAATAATATTCATTATGTTTAATAGGTACTATCCAAATCCAAACCATTTTCTTTATTTTGGTTCAGTTTTACCGGACTGAACACCCCTAATTATATTTGCACTATTTTATTTTATTGTTGATCCCATGTATCACATTATTGGATGTACTTCTGTATTTTTCTAATTGGATGTGTCTAGGATCAGTAATGTAATTATTAAAAAAGATTATATCGATTAATAAGTATATTGTGNAAAAAAAAAAAAAAAAAAAAAAAAAAAAAAAAAAAAAAGTATTATTTTAACATTTTTTGTAATAAAAAAGAATATGATTTTAGACTTTTTACAGAAAATTATACTTATGTTAAACTTAAGCGCCATAATCTTTTTTTTTTACATTCATGCAACATTTAGATGCAATATCTAAATACAATATCTAGATGTTGCATCCAAACGTTGTTCGTTTTTAGAGCTAGTATATGATGCAATATCTAGATGCTCTGTCGTTTAAATTTTTTTGATTTTATAATAACATTTAGAATATTAATAGTTAAAAAATTGAAAAGACAATATTTTATTTCATATTATTGGAAATAGCTAATTATAGTATTCATATAATATATTGAAAATTAATTTTTCAGTTTTGGCGAGAAAATATAATTTTGTAGTTTTGGCGAGAAAATATAATTTTGTAGTTTTGGCGGAAAACACAATTTTGCGGTTTTGGTCGAAAAAAATAGTTTTTTAGTTTTGGCGAGAAAAAAATTAATGCTGCAGTTTTGGCGAAAAACCCAATTTTCTTATTTTTTGCGGGAAAACATAACTTTGCAATTTTAATAGAGAAATGTGATTTTATGGTTTGGAGAGAAAACACAATTTTTCATTTTGACGGAAAAACTTGAATTTTTTGTTTTGGCATGAAAAAAAAAATTATTAGTTTGGCAGGAGAACTTGTTTTTTTATTTCAGCGAGAAAACTCAATTTTCCGGATCCAATGGGATACCACCTTTTTTATATTCGGCAGAAAACACACAGATTTTTGGTTTCGCCAAGAAAACATAATATCCAATTTTGACGGAAAACACAATATTCGGTTTTGGCAGAAAATGATACTTTTTGGTTTCAAGAGAAAAAAATAATTTTCCAGTTTTGACGGAGAACTCTTTTTTTTTTAACTGGAAAACACACACAATTTATCGTTTAATGGAAAATGTATTAGTCTATTTTGACAAAAAAACTCTATTGTGGCATAAAACACTCGAAATGTTAAATTAAAATATTATATTGTAACTGTAATGCTAATCTAGTTACTTTTATATTTGTATAGAGAGTACTTAAAATTTTAAGCTTTTGAAATACAAATGCTGTATCTAAACTCTATATTTTTGGGATCTCAAATATCTAGATATTTTAAATATTATAGCTAATCTAGATGTTGATGCAATAGTGCCCAAATGAATAGAATCTGAATATCTCAAATATTGTTAATTAAGCATACCTTATTATATAAAGTAGACTTTTATCTCATATGAGAGTGTCATGTCACTTATTCATCTATTATCAACATGACATGTGTCATGGTTCTTGGTTAATCTTTTGACTTTTCGTTTGTTTGTCGGTTCATCTTTAATTAAGGATTTTATGGCATCATTCAAGGAATCCCATTTTTTCTACCTATTTACTGCAACTTTACTGTAATATGTGTCCCTAATAAATATTATATATAATGTTTTGGTTAATCAGAAGTATCTGAGAAATCTCTATATCTAGCGTTTATTATTTTCACTGAGGTTTCTTACAAACATATCTCAGATATTTTTGATTAACCAAAAAACGTCGGCATCAACTAACGATGAACAAAGTGAATCGCAACTGAAGATTTGATGAAGAGATCGTATTGTTGCCTTGATCGCCGCCAACTCGGTTGTATGCATGAAGAAACCAAAATGATTCCTAGAATTCCTGACAGGACAAAAGCCACCGCGAGTGGTCGACATAACCCATCGATCGAATATAAAGAAATGTATAAAGGGCTTTGCAATGGTTTGATCAGATATTTTGTTAACTTTATTGAATAGTGTTATTTAATACTGACATTTAAATTAAAACCCAATTCAAAGAAATACTAAAAATCAACAGTTAGTGGTTCTGGATTACTTATAGTAATAATTCTTATGGTTATTTTACTGGAAATAATTATTCTTTTTTTTGTAACACGTAAAATAATAATTCTTCAAATTACAAATACAAAGTAACAAATGCGGGTGTTATAGCTCGATCTCTTTCATTAATTATCATTAATTTCTTTTGCAAACTATAGTTTCTCTTAAGTTCTTTAATTTGTTCAAAAACAAATTAAATAATGTATTTTCACTAAAACTATATACTACTCCCTTTGTTTCTTATTGTAAATAGTATTAAGAATTTTTTTTGTTTTATAATATAGGTAATTTTTTCACATCTAGATAATTTTACATGAACTAGATAAAATGTGACCAATCAAATAATGTCTATTTTTATAATTA
This sequence comes from Eruca vesicaria subsp. sativa, assembly GCA_932364175.1. NCBI lineage: Eukaryota > Viridiplantae > Streptophyta > Magnoliopsida > Brassicales > Brassicaceae > Eruca > Eruca vesicaria. The sequence goes on from CAKOAT010178600.1 coordinate 30,361, forward strand.
GTAAATTTTATTAATTAAATACTATGTTTTCAAAAATAAAAACTTTCTTAATATTATTTCTTTTATTTTAAACTATTGTAAAATAAAAGAAGTAATATTGTATGTAAACGTTTAGAAAAATCTCAGTGAAAAAAACAAAACTTAGTTTATCGTATTTTGTTAATTTTTAGAAAAACCTTAAGAATCCTGAAAGTTAGAAAAAATAACAAAACATGTCACTTGTGTTTCAATTCAAATTATAACACTTTTCTTACCTCGTCCAATAAAAAATGAACACTATCATCATACAACTTTAAATAAATAAGTATTTTTTGTATTTAATTCGATTAGCTCGAAACTTATGAATTGTTTTGGTCCTAAACATGTTGCCTTTTAAGAATAAATGATTTATGGGAGAAATTATATATATTAAACTATTCACACAATACAATTGTGTTCTTTAAATACGTTATTACTTTTTAATAGTCTTACCTCCCACAATTTTGCTAAAGTCTTAGCGCAAAAAAATACAAAAAAGAATTGAAAATATCAAATGTTTATTAGAATATGAAATTATATTCAATTATTTATAACGTGTTTATCCATCCATAGGGCGGGTCTTACCCTAGTATGTAATAAATAAAACTCTAAATCTATATTATAATAGTTCACTTCTAAGGCTCCTAAAGCTGTCCACGTCAGCAAGTTTGTGGGTCCCGCACGTTTAAATTTTAAAAGCTTATATTTTTTTAAAATGACTATGCACAATGAATACACTTTAGCAAAGTGGTATAAGGCATCTAATTAAGTATGTAAGCACGTGGGTTCAAACCACGCAGCTGTTATGTATTTTAGTTTTTTTCGTTTGAATTATTACCATATAGACCTTTTAGTTTTACTGTTTGTATGTTTTTTTACCTTCAGACTTATTGTTTAAAGCCCAAAATAGTAGAAAAAATCCTAAAGTTTGACGAATTCAAACCCAAAAACAATTAAAATGGATCAAAAAATAAACAACCCAAAAAACAAAAAAAAAAAACAAAACGAGTCCCACGCGGCACTATCATGTCCTAATATATATTTTATGTTATAACATATTTCCTAATATATATTTTCAAAAAATTATGTATGTGAAATAAAATAAAAACAACAAATTTTATGTATTTTTTGTTATTTATAAAATAACTATGTAATTTCTTTTCAATTTTTAATAGTTACTGTAATTTCATTTTTAACAGACTCCGGCGAATGGATTTCCACAATCGATGACGCCGTAAATAAAAAATGCCACATTATTCATGAAAAAATCCAAACTTACAAAAAAACATATCCAAAACTATCTATTGAAACCCAAACAACAAATATTAGCTTACATTAAAGTTATTTTCAAATTGATAAATCGTTTAGTACAAATATAAATACTATAAATAAATAATTATATCAAGTTTTGATCTCCGATATAAAAACTATTTCCAACATAAAAAAAGAAGATAAACACCTATTTTTATACACTAGAAACTATATTATAATTTAGTTATCCCTATAAAACTTACTTCGCATATAAATAACATTGAACACATTATATATACAATATTTCCACTTTACATTCTTGATACATTCTTTCCATTTTATCACTATTTGGTATTATTAGAATAATCCACTAAACCAACAAGCAGAAAAAACACAAGCAATGATCCCGGTCCCGTCCTTGCACAGGGGGTATACAACTAATTTATTTCAATAATTCTCTTAACTGGTGTGAAAATGTCAAAACAAAGTGAGACTATTTTGTACCCAACTATAATTAATTATGGGGTCTATGTTGTTACTTGTTTTCATTAAATGTTTAATCTTAGTGATGATAAATACATATTTTATACTATATCTTTTGTTTCTTTCAATGAAAATATACAACTTCTTGAGAATACATTTTAAATGTTTAATAAATTCTTATCAACAATTGTAATCAGATAATACAAAACATAATTCTCCATTGTAAGCTATCCATTTGAAAACAATACTTGGAAACATCTATTTTTTTTTTGAAACACTAAAACATCTACTTAATTTTTGAAAAAGATATAACAAAATAATTCGAAAATACATTTTTTAAAAAAAAATTCTCTTAAAACAACAAGTCATAATTAATAGGGTGACATTTCACAAACATATGGTGGATTTATATTGTAACGAGGGACGTGTCTATGCATGTATTAGAGGTGCACTTGCACATGGTCTTCTTTTAATTAATCTTTTTTCACTTTTTCTCTACATTTTTAATTGGTAAAAGATCTAAAATGTTTTTATATTTTAGGTTTTTATTCACAGTGGTTCAGTTTTTTTGTACGTTACTAAAGTTATAATCAGGGGCAAAGCTATTCACACGGGTGAGGGTGCACTTGCACCCATAATTTTTTCGAAAATTAAATTAATTGTTAGATAATTTTAAATATGCACCCATAATAATTTATAATTATGCACCCACTCAAATTGATAACAAGACTTAATGTAAAAAAAGTTAGCCCACTAAAAATTAAAATTAACACTATAGCCCAACCATAATCTCAACACTTTTGCTAAACCCTAATTAATATGTCTAAGTGACTCAAACAAACAATCTGAGAGAGTTCTCTTGTCTTCTCCACCATACAAAACTGGTAAATAATTAAATTCTTTTTATGTTTATTCAATTATGCTTTGAGTTGTTCCAAACTTCCAATTACTAAGTCATGTTATGTTTTCGATTTTGCAGATTAATCAATGGAACGGTACTACAAACCAGCATCAGTTTCATCATCTGGTACTTCCTTGCCATATGATAATATTGATGATTTTCCGTGGGATCCTGCTAAAAGAAAAAATATCAAAGATTATAGTGTAAACCAAGTCGATGAGGTAAGACGCAAGTACCTTCTTAGAGGCCCGTGTCAACCACTTGGTCATAATTTTGAAAAGAAACTCATAAGTGGTAAAATGAGTCGATTCAATCCAGCTTGGTTTGGTTTATACGGTAATTGGCTAGAGTATAGTGTGTCGGAGGAAAAAGCTTATTGTTTGTGTTGCTACTTGTTTCGAGATGATGCATATCCTGGATTTGTGAGGGATGGGTTCTTGACTTGGAATAAGCCTGATAGGTTATCTTCTCATGTAGGAGAACTTAACAGTTCTCACAATAACGCTGTCAAGAAGTGTGATGATTTGATGAATCAAGGGCAATCCATAGTACATGCTATGTATAAGAAGACTAATGCAATGAAAAATGAGTATCGTATCAGATTAAATGCTTCGGTTGATGTTTCCAGATACTTACTGCAACAAGGACTAGCTTTTCGAGGTCATAGAGAAGGAGAAGAGTCTTCTAACAAAGGAAACTTTTTAGAACTTATGAAATACACAGCTGATCACAATGATGTTATTAAAAAAAAAATTTTGGAGAATGCTCCAGGAAATAACAAGATGGTTTCTTCAGATATTCAAAAGGATATTGTAAACGCTTTTGCAGAAGAAGTGGGGAAATCTGTTATAGAAGAAATTGATAACGGAGTGTTTATTTTATTAGTAGATGAATCTGCTGATGTTTCTTATAAAGAACAGATGGCTGTTGTTTTTCGATTTGTTGATAAGCAAGGAGCAGTTAAAGAAAGGTTCGTTGGAGTTGTCCATGTGGAAGAGACTTCTTCTTTGTCTTTGAAGCATGCTATTGATGAGTTTTTTTCTAAGTATGGACTGAGCTTGAAAAAATTGAGAGGACAAGGTTATGATGGAGCTAGTAATATGAAAGGAGAGTTCAATGGGCTGCGAGCGTTGATTCTTAAGGAAAATAACTCTGCATATTATGTTCATTGCTTTGCTCATTAACTTCAGTTGGTTGTAGTGGCTGTTGCGAAAAAGATATTTGATATTGCTGATTTCTTTGATAAGGTTTCCACGTTATTGAATGTGGTTGGAGCTTCTTGCAAACGAAAAGATAAGGTCCGGGAATGTTATAGAGATGAGATAAATGCTGGAATTGCTAGTGGTGACATTCACACTGGGAAAGGACTGAATCAAGAAATTTCTTTCCAAAGGCCTGGAACTACAAGGTGGGGTTCTCATTATAAAACGCTTTTGCGTTTGGTTGGGTTGTTTTCGACTATTATTCAAGTTCTTGAGTATATCGAAGAGGAAGGCGCAGATGATTCTAAGAGATGCCAGGCACATGGTCTTCTCAAGTACGTTCACACATTTGATTGTGTGTTCTATATGCATCTAATGTTACTTATTTTGGGAATATGTGAGAATCTGTCGATGGCTTTGCAAAATAAAAATCAAGACATTTTGAATGCTATGTCACTAGTAGAATCTACTAAGCGGGAGTTACATAGAGTAAGAGATGATGGATGGGATTCACTTATGTTGACAGTTTCTTCCTTTTGTGAGAAACATGATACTCAGATGCTCAATATGGAAGAATATTTTATCGATTCTCGGAGGCCAAGGAAAAAAACCAGCATCACTAATCTGCATCATTATAAGGTTAATTGTTTTAATGCAACTTTGGATTTGCAACTTCAGGAGTTCAACGATCGTTTTACCGAGGTAAACACTGAGCTGCTTATTTGTATGGCTTCCTTGAATCCTATTGGTGATTTTCGTGGATTTAACAAGTCAAATTGGTGAAGTTGGCTAAATTCTATCCAGATGATTTCAGTTTTATGGAGTGTTTATCTCTTGAGCAACAATTTGATATTTTTATCGACAGTGTACGACATGATCAACGATTCAAAAATCTGAAGAGTCTTGAAGATCTTGCTCTTCTGATGGTAGAAACACAAAAGCATATTGCACATCCTTTGGTTTATAGGCTTTTGAAGTTGGTTTTGACTTTGCCGGTTGCTACTGCAAGTGTTGAAAGATGTTTCTCTGCAATGAAATCTAATTGGGCTAACCTAAATTTGAAAAACAAAATAGTTAATGATGACCCTCCATAGATTCACCTATATAAGCCGCAGCTAAAGTGGCAAAAATGAGAGCTTGAATCCCGCTTGTAAATAATCCAAGGAACATGACAGGTATAGGAACCACTAAAGGTACTAAAGAAACAAGAACAACAACTACTAATTCATCGGCTAANGGTAAAAGAATTGGAGTTGGTTGAATGTATTTACTGAAATACCCTAATCCTTTTTTGCTAAGACCCGCATAAAAATATGCTACTGATGTGAGTAAAGCTAAAGCAACCGTCGTATTTATATCATTCGTTGGTGTTGCTAACTCCCCTTGAGGTAACTGGATAATTTTCCACGGTAAAAGGGCTCCTGACCAGTTAGAAATTAAAATAAATAAAATCAGGGTTCTAGTGAAGACAGCTGTACGAAATCGAATGGAGATCATTTTTTAAATGTTTATCTCATTTGTTTTATCGAAAAAGAATTACTTGGTGATGTCACAAACGAAGAAGTGATGATCCGATTTCAAACCATGAGTGAAAGAAGAATGTTTTTGTAAACGTTGTTTTTAATATTTATTTTTAGTATTTACTTTTAATATGTTATTTGATATTTTTTATTTTAATATTGGTGCACCCATTATAAAAATTTGTTCGCCCCTTGTTATAATAACAAACGTGTTGTTTTTATAAACTCACACCAATAACTAAGGTCCATTTTTTTTCTTCAGAATCCTATCCAACACTGAGACGGACCTGATTGCAAATAGAGTCGATTTCAATGGTATTGTAATTTAATGTTACGTGAAAAGCAATCAATGTCAGATTTCAAACAACCACCTACAAAAACTTAGAGATATAATCTGTAAAACTGTTTTGGGAGAAAATGAATGGTGTCTCCTATTCTCGAATCAGTTTGACTATCGAAGAACAAATGAGTCTGTACAAATATGAAAAGGTTTCTCCAATCACGTATGCGGTGCTTTTCTTTTCCAACAATTATCAAATTTGAATTCTAATGGCGGGTTGCGGGACGTCATCTCGGATGATATACGGTGATGTCATAAAAGGCGTCATCTTTTATGTGAAACCAGTATTTTACGTGGAGGAGCTTCAACGATAGCTCCCAGAGCCGCCTTCTTCCTCGCCTTGAGCACCACTCAACGTTTCCTTTTCTTCTCACCACGCGACCATTCAAGCGCATGGGATATCCAAGTGGAATGTTTCCACCTATCAGAATGCAAGTGACTTAGACGCGCCCGCTAATAGATGATATTTTTTTTTATAGATGATAAAAAATTAAGAATTAGAAGTAGTATTACAGAATTTTATTAAAAAAGATAGATTACAATATTCATAGACAATAAACTTATTTTTTTAAACTAATTATTTAATATAGAGTAATAAACTATAGATAATGATCAATTTTATATTCGAAAAGTATTAACGTATATCAATTATTTTAAAGTGATTGTTAATGATATCAATAGTCTTGATTAGGTCCGAACCGAACCGAACCGAACGGTCCGAACCGAACCGAGAAATACAGATTTTGGTTATTGTTCGGTTATTGCTTCAGCAGATGTTTAAATTATGTTCGGTTATTGCTTTGGTTCGGTTCGATTAGCTAATTTTGAATGGTTAACCGAAAATAAACCTAGTATATATATACCTGTTAACTTAATTTTCTTCTAATCTAAATGGCTAAACCTATTTTAGTAACCCAATCGTCTTTTTCTTCTCTCAAACCCGAATCTCTTCTTCTTCTTGGAATCCTCAGTCAAGCTCGTCTTTTTCCATCTCTGTGACTACGAGGTGAGGTGTTCCTTCTCCTTTCTCTTGTTTTGTGTCGATTTCAAGTTATTGTTAGAGTTTGAAATCGATTTGGATATTAGGGTTTGTGTGAAAATTGATTAGGGGTTTTTGATTTAGGTCAAAGGAATAGTCTATTGACGGTGTATTAATCTCTAAAAGTGGTTATATAGCAATCATTTTAGGGTTTTAGATGGATTTTAGGTTTAGGGTTTTAGTCAAAATCGATTGGGGTTTAAAGTTTAAAGGTTTAAGGTTGATCGATATAGGGTTCCTATGGGTCTTAGTCTCTAATCTAGCTGCTAATTGTTCATTTTATTAATGTATTAGGATGAGTTGATTAATGTCTTTCTTTCTCTGTTACTAACTTGTACCAGTTACATTTTATTTTTGCAGATGTCAGGTTGTGAAGACAATGATGAGCTACTTGGAGATGGAATTTAATCACGCCAAATGCAGCTTTTGGAAAGAAAAGATCGACCACTGAGAGATCAAGCACTGACTTTCCTCCGTTACCAAAGAAAAGACAAGCTCATAGGGCACCAGTGTGGCAACACTTCATTCAAAAGGAAGATAACCTGAGTGTCTGCAATTGTCGTTACTGTGGTCAGGAGATTGGATGTGACACTAAAAAGAGTGGGACTAGCGCAATGAGGAATCATAATAACCGGTGTAAGTTGTACCAAACTTTTGAGGCTAGTGGTGGTCAACAAGGTTTAGGAACTGATAGTGATGGTGTAGTTACTACGGTTACGTATGATACTGGATTGTTTAGGAGATCTGTGAATCAGTGGCAGAGGCAGCCAAAAATTCTAAGAGGGCCAGTTTCATAAGGAACATATATTACATGGGTCATTTGTCTAATTTTTGTGATTTTTTCTCAGTTTTTCTACTAAATACAAGCAAAAAATTTTTTTTACACATATTTCACCTGGGTCAACTGACCCATGTGCCTAAGCCCTGGCTCCGCCACTGCTGTGAATGAGATGATTGTTCCAAATGAGCTGCCGTTTTATTTTGTTGAGTCAGAGGGGTTTAGGAGGTTCTGTCACAATTTATTCCAATGTATACGGTTCACTGCAGAAAAACAGCAACATAAGATGTATTTGGAATGTTTATGAAGGAGAAAGCGAGTTTGAAGCATCTATTTTGTTCTGAGCAGAAGAGGGTCTCTTTAACCACTGACATTTGAACTGCTCCTAGAACAAGCTACAGCTACATGGTAGTCACTACGCACTGGATAGATAGAAACTGGGATATGCAGAAGAGGATCATCAGTTTTAAACCTGTGACATATCACAAAGGAGAGACCATTTCTGAGCATTTGAGTCAATGTCTAGTGGATTGGGGAATTGAGAAGGTGTTTACAGTGACAGTGGATAATGCTAAAGGGAATGAAAAGGCTTTGCGTTTGTTCACTGAAGCTTGTAGACAACAAGGACCTAATGTGCTAATCAAGGATGGTTCTCTGTTACACATGCGTTGTTGTGCGCATGTACTGAACTTGATTGTCAGGGATGGTCTAGCTGAGGTGAAAGAGAGTGTAACAGCTATTAGGAATGCTGTCAAATATGTTAGATCATCTGGTACACGACTTCAGTCTTTTCAGCTAAGGGTTCTTATCGGAAAGGTTAGTAGAGGGAGCTTGTCTCTGGATTGTCTCACACGCTGGAACTCTACATATCTTATGCTGTCGGCGGCTTTGAAATTTCGAGTTGCATTTGAGAAGCTTTGGCCGAAGACATGTTGTACAATGCGTACTTCAAGGAGTCTGAAGAGAATGGACAGAAAAGAGTTGGGCCTCCAACTTCTCAGGGTTGGGATGAAGTGCATAGGTTGGTCAAGTTTCTTAAACTCTTTTTCGGAAGCACTTTGGCACTTTCAGCATCAAAATCAGTGACGTCAACTAGTTGTTACAATAAAATTGTGATCATTGAGAGGAATTTGATAGCTTTGAGCAACAGTAGGGATGATCTTCTACGGATGCAAGCAACAGAAATGAGGACCAAGTTTGAGAAGTATTGGCATGGGCTCATCAATATGAATCCGCTTATAATCATTGCTAGTGTCTTTGATCCTAGAAACAAGATGCAATTTGCATCTATTTGTTTCGACAAGCTTTATGGCAAGGACAGTTTGGAAAGTGCTCATCTCAGAACCTCCATAAAGGCGTTGATGAAACAATTGTATGATGAGTATGCTGTAAAGATGGGTCCACCATCTCAAGGTGATAGTGCTGGAAACATGAGTGAGAACGGAGAAACAGTTGCATGCTTGTTTGAGATGTCTGATGATGAAGATGAGGAGTATGAAGGGAGGGATTCTTTGTATTCTGAGATGGTTTCAGAGGCTGCAAATGAAGAGGCTAGTAGCGAGCTTGACATATATTTGATGGAAAGGCCTG
>CAKOAT010178600.1:41607-58936 GCA_932364175.1 Eruca vesicaria subsp. sativa
TATATTTATATATTTATATATTTATATATTTATATATTTATATATTTAATATTGAAAAGTATAGTGAAAATTCTTGATTTAAAGTTCTTATAAATAGATTATGATATTTTTAGTGAATTTAAATTAAAAAATAAAAGGTAGATATAGTTTTAGTTATATTATTTTTATTTTTATATTTTAATTTTAAATTAAAAAAAAAAAGTTTTTTACCCACCCGCAATCGCCCGCAAACGCAAACGCTAGCTGAAACCAGCTTTTGATTTTAAGAGGTTGGAAGCGGTTTGAAGCGATTTGTAGCGGTTTTTGTGATTGTTGCAAAACGCTAGCAACCGCCATCAACCGCAAAAGCTGCGTTTGCGGGTGGTAGCGGGGAAACCAGTCGGACCCTTAGTCACTCTTTCATAATTTCTCTAATTTCATTTCTCCTTCCCATTATTTTCCACTCTCTTTCCAAACGCAAAAGAAACAAAATGTCGTTATATATATGATGCTAAGAGATTAATTAAAATGAGATAAACAAAAGACACAAACTCATCAGGATTCTCTCAACAATATGGAGTCATCATCATCGTCGCCGTTTCTCACCACCACAAGCTTAGATCAAAGAAACCCATCTCCGGTTTCAGGAAAACCATTAAAGCAAAAGAAGAAGACGACTTCAACGAACAAACACATCAAAGTGCGTTACATATCAAATCCCATGAGAGTGAAAACCTGTGCTTCCAAGTTTAGAGAGCTCGTACAAGAGCTCACGGGCCAAGACGCTGTTAATCTTCAGCCTGAGCCCGTGTTCTCCTCCTCCGCTGTCTCCGACCACAGCCCTTCTCCGCCGCCGCCGGAGAATCTTGTGCCACGTGTTCTTGAGCAGGATCCGTTCGATGATCTGGTGGATGACTACGATATGTCCTTACCTCATATGTCGGAAGGTTTCTCCGGGTTCTTCTCTAATGGGTTTTACAATGTCAATGACTTTGGAAGAATCGATTCTGTGTAACGATCTTTAGAGTTCTCACTTCTCAGGGATTTCTTCAAGTAAAAAAAAATTATATATATATATATATATCATTAAATAGGTACATATATAAATTATAAAATAGGTACATGAAATTCAACAGATACTATATATATATATATATATATATATATATATATATGTTAACTATAGGGTTAATGTAACGAGCCATATGATTTGAGTTATTTTGTGAAAAAAAATTGAATGGATCTTTTGATATAATTGTTTTTCTTTCTTGTCTTTTTATCAAAATTTCGGTATGTATATGAACTAATCATCAATAGTTTTTATTTATTAAAAATATGTTATAGTCTATTCTTAACTAATAATTTTAATTATTCTCTCCTAATTTATAAATTCTATAAATTTACAAAATCAGTCGAGTACAGTCTCAAACTCTCACACACATTGGGAATACACAGCTCCCTCATTAATCCTTGCTTCCCATACTTTCTTGTCCTTTAGTAAAGCATATGAGTACGAAGGACTGAATGGTGTATGTCAAATGCAAACCGTCCGCAAATGTGCCGGATCAAGTCATGTCCTTTAGGGGTGGGCACGGATCGGATATCCGGGGTTTTTAAGGTATTTGTGATTTGCTTCGAATGTTACGGATATCTAATTTTGGTATTTGCTTTGCTTCGAAAAAATACGGATATCCGGAAAATAAATAGATATTTGCGGATATTTACGAATATTTACGGATATCTCATCCATTTTAATTAGTACAAATAATCTTAAGATTTTGATACAAATTTGCTTTGCAAAAATATTTTTTGCATGATATATAAAATAAAACTTAAAAAAACTAGTGAATTTATAGATTTTGTAACTTTTTAAAGTTTAAGTTACAATTATAATAACACAAAATTTAAGAAAAAAATATAATTGTCAAAAATATTTTATTTCTTTTTATGTAATACTTTTATATAAGTAATAATTTGAATAGAATTGTTCAAAATCATGTGCTAAAATAATAATTATATAATTTTATACAATTAAAATTTTAAATATAATCAAAATATACATATATTTATATATTTACGGATCGGATCGGATATCCGCTTTCCAAAATTTTAATATTTGTGATTTGCTTCGATTTTAACNAATATAATCAAAATATACATATATTTATATATTTACGGATCGGATCGGATATCCGCTTTCCAAAATTTTAATATTTGTGATTTGCTTCGATTTTAACGGATATTGAATTTTAGTATTTGCTTTGATTCGAAAGTTTACGGATATCCGGAATTTTCGGATCGAATCGAAACGAATAACGGATCGAATCAAATATAACGGACAAAATGCCCAGCCATAATGCCCTTGGACTTGTGTTGAAAGTTGAAACCAATGATAAAGAGTCTATAAACTATATATATGGGCTATAGTGCTCCAAATATTTTATACAAGTGTATGATTATTAAAAATAATAATGCTCAAAATATTTTGATTTCAGAGAATGATTTTTGTGATATGAAAGCATAACAAAACAGTCAATTTATCTTTTCAATAATTTTGTTGCGCTTGTGTTAGCTACGTATCAGAAAAATCCTTCTGAACTTTCTAGATTTATCAACATTAACCACCTTAATCCAGTAAGGCGAAAAAAAAAAAATCCAATCAAGCGCAAAAGTGAATACATCTAAGGGTTACATTTCGAATTCCTGATACTAAATTATATGACCCATACTAGGGCTGGGCATAATATTCATACGCGAAATACTGATCCGAAACCAATTCGAAAATTAGGATATTGAACCTGGTCGAGTATGGTCTAAATATCCTAAAATGTCCTTTTCTTAAAACTTGAAAAATCGAAACTGAACCTGACCCGTACAGAGAATTAAATGAGTATCTGAACATATCCAAACATATAAATATATATGAAAAATAATATTTCTAATTATACCTTTACTAATAATAATACCTAAAATTAAAATTATATGTCAAATATATTATTTATTTTGGATATTTATAGACAGAAATTGATGTTTGGATACAAAATACCCAAATAACATTGTATCTATGGTTACTCTCGAACAAACAAATAGCTAATTTGAATCATATATATTGAGTATTTTTGAGTTTAGTTATTTTTAGAGTAGTTTAGATATAAAATATCCGAATATAATCGAGTACTTTGGTTACTTTGGTTAATACTCGAACCCACCCGGAACCGGAAGGATCAACTCGAACCGATCCGATTTTTTGTAATACCCGAATAAAAATCATTTTTCAAAATCCAAAAAAATTGATACCTGAATGGATCGTATCCATACTTGAAAGGGTATCCGAACGTCCTAGCCTAACCAGACACATGAATTTTGATAAATTACTTTGTCGACTACAGTTTAAGAAAAGCTTGCATATTTTTGGGCAAGGGCTAATTCCGTCAAACAAAAGGGCTTTGGTTGGTTAATGACCCAAACCAAAGTTAATGCAATTAAAATCCAATTAAAACCCACTATGAACGTCATAGTGATTTTTTTATCTTTTGAAGCCTTAGAACAACTCAAAAAGAAATTCTATTTTGAAATTTTACAAACTCTATATTTAAAGTTTCAAAGTGTTATACTACAAAAACTTTAAAACTAATTTCAAATTATTTGTATTTTACATTATGATCTTTATATTTGTTACAATTAATGAAAATTCATAAAATTTTTATAAATAACTAACACATATATAAAAATATTACAACAATATTAATTAATAAAAGTTTACATTAAATTATAAAACTAGAAATATAAGTACATAATTAAATATTAAATTACCGCAAAATACCACATTATTCCATAAAACTATTTTCGTAATGCTCCCATATGTGATCAACTAATGCATTTCGAAGTAAGAAATGACTCTCATTATTTTTAATTTGTAGTTTACGAGCTAGAAATTGTTGTAAACGAATATCTTCATTTTCCGTATCAACTGTTGCTTCTGCCACTGATCTTGTATCTTCTATTGGCACATTAATATCACATTCATCCTCAATTATCATGTTATGTATTATTATACATGCCCTCATTGATATCATCCAACGAACAAATCCTTGATTTTTAAAAGAAAGTGCAACAAGCAGGGATAAAAATTATGAGATGATTGAATTACGAATGAAAAATGAAGCAAAAAAGTTAGATTTAAAAGAAATAAAAGAGAAAATTAAAATATTGCTAACAACTTAGCTTATATCGGCGATATTAATACTCCTAAGTACATTTGTTCTGAACAAAAAATAATCATACGGAAAAAACCTCAAGAACAACAAGAACAACCATCTTCGGTCACAAAAAACTTGTTTAGATTTGAATATTTTGGAGTTTCCGGAGCATATTTACTAGATTATTAGTGTTGTTGTAATATTTAAATTTCTATAATAATTATGTCTTCATGTACCTTTTAAAAAAAATTAATTAAGTTTGTTTTCTAATATTCTTGTTGTCTAATTCTACTTTTTAAAATAATATAAATCTTAGTTAAAATTTTATTATTTAATTTTATGTGTAAAACTTAATTTATAGAAGTAAATTGAAGATTTGTGAGATATACAATTTTTAAAGATTAAAACGATAAATAAAAGATACTTAAAAATCATAAATAAGATATGTAAATATAATGAGCAAATTGCAAATAAAAATATGAAACTTCAAATTCGATGTTTTAATATTTTTTTTAGAAAACAAAAATTTTGTATTTAAAATTATAGAAAATCTTTTAGAGATGCTCTTACTAAATTCTAGACATCATGTGAGATATGAGCGGTAGTCATAAAAAATAGGGGAAATTGGAAAAATAGGCCATAATAGAAATGTTTTTGTCTCTTTATACCTTCACAATAATTAGTCAGTTTTTGACATAAATACCCTCAAAATAATAGAAATAATTATTAAAAATGATACAAAGCTCCAAAAAATATGAAAAATTCATTATAATCATAAGAATATTTTATAGGTTTTGCTAAAGAAAAAATAAACTTCAAATACAGTTTGGATGTGTTGATCTAGATTTGTAAGAATGTATATTATAACTGTTTTTACGAAGCTAAAATACACATTCTAACTTGTCTTCNCGTATGTTTACGTTCTAACCAAGACTCTTTATTATTTCAACTATAGAATATATGTTCTATCATTCATTCTATAATATATCGTAGATAGAACGTCGTGTTCTTACTTTATCATATGTTCTAAGTAGTTAGAATTAATAGTATAATCTTCTATCAGTGTTCTATCCCGTTTAGAATATGTATTCTATATTTTCAGTTATTTGCGAAAATTTAGAAAAAATCTGTAACTACCTTTTATTCAAGTTTATCTTTGGACGAAAATTTACAGGGGAATTGCGTTGAATTCATCCCTTGTTTGATTCAACGATCTTCTTCCTTTCTTCTTCTTCTCTATTTCTTGTTTATCAAATCAAATGGTTCTCATCTATGTTTCATGTGGTGTTTGGAGACGGGATGTGAATAATGAGTGGAAGTTCATTTTTGATAAGGAAAAAAAGGCAGATTACTCTCGTTGGAAGCAAGTACTACAGTAGAGCAATTGAAGATGATGGTTTTGGAGGATTTTGGAATGGACGAGAAGATTGTTAGCGCTGAGTTGAGTTATTTTCCAAGTTTTTTGATGAGTAATTTAGGAATTCCACCAGTTGTTATTTCCAAGGATCGCCAAGTTTGCAATTTTATTGGATATAGGAAGAAAAATTCATCCATCTACTTGTGTGTGTCATTTACGGGTATGGTTGGGAAGCGAAACAACAATTTCGATCTGAATGAGAAGCCTTCTAACTTAATTTTCTTGTCAAGCTTCTCCCCCATTACAGTGATGGTTGTTTGAAACGTATGCTGCAAGAATCTCTTCAAGTCTTCATTCTCCATCTCCACACCCGCCTCATCTTGTTCCTCATTTATGGAAGTTGTTTTCAATTGTTTTGGAAGCTCATAATCCATAACCTGCAAGCAAAGAAAAAATAAGAAAAATAGATCAATACTTTATAACTTAAAGAATCAAAGTCGAGCTCAAGTAAAAACAATAACTATCCAAGACAAGCTCAAGTAAAATAAACAACCAAAACGAGCTCAAGTAAAACAATAACATTCATATATACCTTCACCAAGAGGAAGACAAAACTGTGTTTGATAATTTGAGTGAACCGAATTCCCTAGAGTGTCCAATCTTCTTTCTTTTATTGACCTATGAACAACACAGGTCGGAGACAGAGCTTTGTGGGAGAGAGGCCGGACTTCGCCGGAGAGAGGCCGGAGAGAGGTCGGAGAGAGAGGAAACCTCCTGCTTGGTTTCTCTCCTTCGTTTGTCAGAGAACGATACTGAGAAAGGAGATGACTTTATTAAGGTTTTTTTTAAAAAAAAATTAATAAACATAGGGTTAATTTTGTATTTAATTGGGTAAAGGTATATTTAGACAAAAGTAAAATGGGCAAAGGTATACGGTGACAAACTCATTCTCAAATTGGCCCGATTAGCCAACTTTCTCTAAAAAATAATGTTTTCTACGATATTGAGCCAAAAGGCATTTGGAAGCTCATGGCTCTTCCGTTCTCACATGTGAGTTCCAACCATTTTACTTGAGTTTATGTGTTGGACTGTCATATAAAAAAAAGACCAAATGAACTAGTTTTCGTAAATTTAGTTAGCATATGTTTTAGGGGG
Source organism: Eruca vesicaria subsp. sativa (assembly GCA_932364175.1). Taxonomy (NCBI): domain Eukaryota; kingdom Viridiplantae; phylum Streptophyta; class Magnoliopsida; order Brassicales; family Brassicaceae; genus Eruca; species Eruca vesicaria. The sequence goes on from CAKOAT010178600.1 coordinate 48,298, forward strand.
TTCAAATCAGTTAGCTTCCGTAAAATCAGTAATAATTATTCCAGACGACCTTTTGTTTTTAAGTATTTAGATATGCTTCATGTTACATGTGTGATCTTTTCATAAGAGCCACGAAAATCATTATTGGAATATTTATTCTTCTCACAATTTTATATTTTATGTTACGCACATGATTTATATTACGCACATGATTTATGGATTTTATATAAATACAGCTTCTTAAATATAAAAATATATTCTGTAAATTCTTTAAAATTTCTTTTAATCTAATTTTCTAATGTTTATCTATAAATCATGAATTTTAATCAATAGAATACAGAGAATACATTTCAATAAAGTCACTACACCTAAGTTCAAAAAAAAAGTCACTACATCTCTTGTCTCTTTTAGAGCAACATTATTGCTAGTTTTTAATTAGTCCCTAAGGAGAAAGGAGGGAAGGGAACCCACATAAACACAAAAACCAAAGAGAGAAGTAGCTTAACTAAGAGACATTTTGGTTTGGTTCTTGTACTGTTCGCAGCCTCCACTGACATGTGTTGGCCTTTTATTTTTAATTTAAAAAAAATCGGATGAAAACCAAAAAAAAGTTTAAGGACTAATTAAGAACTTTACCAATAATGTTGTTCTTATGCGCCAGTCCTGCATAAAAATTGTAAACGTATGATCCAAAAAAACCAGTGTTCTGAACTAAACTAAGAAACTGAGAAAACCTAAAGCCAGTTACAAAAAACTCGAGAAAACTGATAAAGTGGAGGAACCTAATAAATGATGAAACACGGCAGATCTTACAAATCCGGGAAACCTCCAACAAAACGACAATGACTATGGTGAACATGCATGAATAACAATAGTTGACAACTCAAATCCAATCATGGTAGCCCTTCAAAATCAAGTTCGGTATTCAAAACATGTATAGTTTAGTTTAAGGAAGAGTATTGGAATACTATATGATAAAATTAAACCAATAAGTTATCGTAAGTTTTGACCAATAAAAGATTAAGCCAAAGTTTAGTGAACCCTTGTTCATAATTTCTTAAAACTAAAAGAATGAAATTAGAACTATATTTAGCAATTATTCTTAATAGTGTAAATGTTAATGAATGAATATGAAGAATTCACTATTCTTTTTTTTAGGTCACCATTTTGAGCCTACATGTATAGTTTAGTTCAAGGAATAATATCGAAATATCATATGATAGAGATTATGATAAATCGATAAGTTATCGTACGTTAAGTGAACATTTAACATTTTCAACCCAAAAAGGTTTAATGAACACATGGTCACTGTCGGTTTAGAAGGGAGGACGAACGTAGTACGAAGCCCCAAAGCTCACTCCTCATCTAGGAGTCGTAACGATTTTCTAAACAATTTTGTTGAGTTTGAATTTATAAAGTATTTTAAATATATGATATTCTAATTATTAATTTGTCTCTGTTAAAAAGATTGTAATTAATAAAGTAACATTTAAATAAAACTAGGTTGTATGTTTAAAATGTTTCCGATTTTAATTATATTTTCTAAATTAATGACTAATTAGAGGGTCCACATATTTTTTGTCAACAACTCTTAATAGTAAGCAGGCACTCCACATGTTTATATTGTATTCCATTCATTAGCTTCCCCTTAATCACTGATAGTTATCTATTTGACGAACCTGGCTGGATCAAAGACTTCATAAACTTGACAATACCAGAAATTCTTTGTTAACATATTGAAATTTGAATACTAGAGACATAATTTAATGTTTCTAGAGCTTGTTTTCCACAAGGCGACTACATGAAATTATATAACAAAATGTCAATAAATTATATACAAAATATGATCCTGATCCAATAATCAAATCCATCGTTTCGTTTTTCCACTGTCTATATATCCTCCTCACACAAGAACACTCCAAGGCTTCAAAGAAAACTAAACTAAAAGCATTCCTTTCATTCGATAAAAAAAAGCATTCCTTTCTTCTTCTCATTTGTTACTAAAAATGGCAATCACTAATCTCTTAGCTACCAGCAATGCCATCAGAGTGGATGGTGTCAACTTATTCTCCTCTTTCCCTGGCAAACCTAACGACTTATTGGCTCGTCGTTTGTCACTGACTTCTCGTAAAGTCCAAACTTGTTGTTGTTATGGTGAGACGTTGTTGAAACCTATGACACATATTACCATGCTTGAGACAGAAACAACTGGTGTTAGTGATGGACTTGGAATCATCAGTTTCTTAAAAGGGAAAAGTTATCTCGTTACTGGTGCAACAGGGTTTCTTGCTAAAGGTAGTTTCCCTAAAGCTGACTTTTCTTCTAGTCCAAGTAAACTTATTTCGTTTTTCTTTTTGTTTGTTTGCAGTGCTGATTGAGAAATTGTTAAGGGCAAGTCCCGAGATTGGGAAGATCTTTCTTTTGATAAAAGCCAATGATCAAGAATCAGCCAACAAGAGGCTCTATGATGAGGTTAGTTATCAATATCATGAGTAGACCCTAAATTAAGGGGGTCATAAAGATTTTGGTGAAAAACTTAACGTATAATTATGAACGATAAACTTTACATATTAATCTTTTTTATAAAAATTGGAGCCAATAGGCTTTGTCGAGGGGCAACCCTGAATGTCATCATGTCGATTTACTCAAACTCTTTCCGTCTCTTTAATTCTGTATCCAACAGATCATAAGCTCGGATCTGTTCAAGCTTCTGAAGCAAATCCACGGTAGCTCTTATGAAGACTTCATGAAGAGCAAGTTGATTCCAGTAATTGGAGATATTGCACAAGAAAATCTAGGGTTCGACTCTGAAATAGCAGCCATGATTAGTGATGAGATTGATGTCATTATTGGCTGTGGAGGTCGCACAACGTTTGACGACAGGTACTTATATTCTTTCTATTGGTCTGTTATTGTTTTCCTTGGCAAACAAACACTTGCTTCTAAGCCAAGCAAACGAAAACAGATACGACCTTGCTTTAAATGTCAATGCCCTTGGACCTGGTCGGCTCTTGAGATTTGCCAAGGACTGCAAAAAACTGAAACTTTATCTCCATTATTCAACTGGTAAGAGTTTATATTTTTGCGAGATAGTTTATGTTACGAAAAGTTTCCAAACTTGCTTTGTCTCTTTGTTAATAGCTTACGTGACTGGCAAGAAAGAAGATAAAGTACCAGAGACTACTCTCTCAATTGGAGGAAACATAACTTCTGACTTGAACATAGAATTTGAACTGAAATTAGCTTCAGAAGCTGTAAGAATGTTCCATGGCAGTGAAGAAATAAAAAAACTGAAAGAACTTGGTATGGAAAGGTGAGGATCAGTGAGAAACACTCTAATTTCTTTCTAGACATTCTTACGTACCAATATCCGTAATTTTTTATCTTATGATAAACCAGAGCTCAACAATATGGATGGGAAAACACTTACACATTCACAAAAGCCATGGGTGAGTCTATAATTCACAGCCAAAGAGGAGATCTCCCTGTAGTGATCATAAGGCCGAGTATTATCGAAAGTTCATACAAGGAGCCTTTCCCTGGCTGGCTCCAAGGAATCAGGTTAGGATTTTCCTTTTCCAAGACAATAAACTATGAAACATTACATTCGTTTTACAAGGATAATTTTTTTTTAAATATTTATATAGATTTTATCATTTAATAATAGTAAATTGTAATTTAAAAATTAATTGCTTTTATTTAAGTCATATCGGTTTAACTTTATTAAAAATGAATAATCATAAAATAAATTCTTATGATAAAAATTTAATTTTTAAATATCTATACTATTAAAGCAGAATCCCTCCTAGGATTCTGCCCATAGTTTTTGAATTATTTACAAAGATATGCCACTAGCATTTAATTTTAATATAATTATTATTTATTTAAACTAAATAACTAAATCTCTCCTATATTTATGGTAATTAATAATTTTCTGATTTTGTGTTTAAAAATAATTTATTTTTATGCAATTTATACTTTCTTTTAATTTTGATATCTTATTTTCATGCATAATATCATTTAGCGATCAAAAATTAAATATTATTATTTACTATGTCATAATATGGATATACCAATTTAATTTTTTTAAATAAATTACCTTTTAGATATTTAATAAGTAAAAATGTAAAGTAATCATAGGTTATTAATAATGAAAAACAGATATTGTTATATATATATTTTTCTTCTATTACCATTGTTTCATTTTTCAAATAAAAATAAATTCATTAAATTCTAAGAAATTACAAAAAATCAATTTTCTTTAAGTTTAAAAGTATGTGTTATTTACTATTTTTTTAAATGTTATTAGTTTTTATGGGACTTTTAGCAGATCTACAAATATTATATTTCGGATTAATAGAGGGTTTTTGCATATTTACCAGTTTTATCAATATTTTAATTAATAAAATTTCATTAAATCTTACTGGACTATACAAAAATTGTTGAATATACCGGTTCAACTATGGTCTAAATCAGATATGAAAACACACAATACGTGAAAATCAAACAAGATAATAGAACATTTTAATATTAGTACAACAATTTTTTGTGTTAAAATAAAATTTATTAATTCAAATAAATTTTATCAAAAAATATAATAAACCCGCGCTTTAAAAGCGCGGGTCAAAATCTAGTGTGAATATTAAAAAAATATATTTTTGTGGAATGGAGTAGCTTTTGTTTCAATAGACATTTGATGATTTATTAATCAAAATACAATAGGATGAGTGCTCCATTAATCTTGGCCTATGGAAAAGACCACATCCCTCACTTGCTGGGAGATTATCAATCTTACTGGGATATGATACCTGTTGATATGGTTGTGAACGCAACTATAGCAGCCATGGCAAAGCACGGTTGTGGTAATGTACCAGAGCTCAAACTTTACAATGTCACTTCAACATCTCATCCAAACCCCTTGCGACTTGGCGAGTTGATGGACTTCTCTCAACAACATCTGCGTGACTCTCCATTGAGAGAAACAACTAAAGACTTAGATTGTATAAAATTCCACAGTTCTATAGAAAGTTTCACCTCTTCCGTATCCAACACTATAGTAAAAAAAGAAAGAGAGGCCAAGAATGGAGAAGGAGAAGCAGAGCCACATACCACATTGACCATGAAGGGCAAGAGGAAGCTAAAGTATTTTGAGTCCCTAGCAAAAATATATCAGCCTTACTTATTCTTTCAAGCTTGGTAAATAACATTACTTGTACTTGCTACTTTAACTAAGAAAAGAAAGAGAATCAGATTACTAACCTAAATAGTTAATACTACAGGTTTGATGACACCAATACAAGGAGTCTGATTCAGGAGATGTCAATGGAAGAGAGAAAAATGTTTGGGTTCGATGTAAGATGCATTGACTGGAAGAATTACATTGTCAACGTTCATCTTGAAGGTATCAAAAGAGTGGTCTTTGGCGGAAGATCTAGCTAAAGAAAATGATTAAGAGACAACTTTCAATAATTCCACCTCCCTTTTCTATTCAACTTTCAATTGATTTATCAGTGTTTGTTTTTATTAATAAAGTGCAGCAGCTATCTTTATTTTTTCTTGTTTATCAATCAAAGATTTATTGACATTTTACTCCAGGAATGTGAATCACGTATATTATTTTGATAATATTATTATCGGTTCTAACCTAAAAAGTGAAGATATGTTGGATGCTAATTTCAAAGTGTGCTTGACTTAAATCTATATCATCAAAGCTGAATTATGTTTTGGTACTGTTTGGAAACATAGATAGCAATATAAATATGAGAATTGTTACATGAATAGCAATGCCCTTTTAGTACTTCCTTTTATTTACATATTTAGTCATTTTATTTACAATATAATTTAAGTACTTTCTTTTTGTATTTTTATTTACAGATTCTACCACTGTATTAAAACTATTTTAAATTAATTAATTACAATTTCAAAACTGATGGTGTTATCTTATTATATAAAATAGGTTTTTTCTTCTATACAACTCTGCCACGTCACTAAATAACTCATCCGTAAGGCGACACGTGTTCTCTTCTTCTGAGCGCAACATTTCATTTAATTGATGGCATCGTGGGCTTTGTTTGCTTATTGGTTGATTGTGGGTTTCACTGGAATATTTTCCGGCCCATGAAAAGAACGATCTCTCTCTAACCCAGCATTCATCTCTCATCTTCGTGCGGCTGCAGGCGGGGACGATTGCGATCCTTCTCATGACTGAAACTGTCTGATTAATGTCTTCGTCTTCAGTGCCATAAAATCCCTACTCCACGATGTGTCTTTAAGCGCTGATTAAATCTGAGAGGCTGCGTGGGTTCCATATAAATATGCGTAAGATTTCTCCCTTTGAACTCATCCTCTCTTCGTGATTCTTATAACTTCCAGGAGGGAGCTTGGGCGGGGAATGTGATCAGCTCTGTTGGGATCATCATGGCTAACAAACAGCTCATGTCTTCTTCTGGTTTCGCCTTCAGCTTCAGTTCGTCTCGGATCCCTCTCTCTTAGAGCATCTCCAACCCCACTCCATAATTTTACTGTAAAATGGAGTAGTGAACAAACAAAAAATTCATTACTCCATTTACAAAGTAATCACTTTTTTGTTTGTTCATTACTCCATTTTGCAGTAAAATTATGGAGTGGAGTTTGAGATGTTCCTATTATCTCATTTCCTTCTTTGAGATCTGATTATTATTATGGTTTACTACCAGCAATGACTCTCACCTGATTTCCACTTTGCTCTAACCGCATTGGTCAGGTTTCGTCTCGAACGCGACGGCACTCTCCGCATCGAAGCACGTCCCCATGTGGAAGCTCTTTGGAGGATGATGATGATAAGGTGGGTGATTGGGCGTTTGTGGTGAGGAAGCATCATAGAGTGGAGAATGTGGATCTGAGTGGAGGTGAAGGATCTTCGTGTATGGAGCTGGCGAGAGCGTTTTTGAAGTTGGGAGAGGTGTACGTGAGGATCGAAGGTGCGATGATGAATAAGTTGGAGAAGCAGAGGATGGAAGCTGCAAAGAAGCTTGAGTTGCAAAGGATGAACATGTTGATGGATATGCAGATGGAGCTCAAAAGATCCAAGCTTGGCAAACGTAGAGTTGCTGCATCAGGTAAAATATAAACTTTCTTTGTCTCTGTTAAGCAAATTGTGAATATATGGTAGTTTTATTTTTATTTTTACGTGATTTTATAGATTGAAACTTTAGCTTGTGAGGTTTCAGATTGTTGATTTGGAACTATATTTTTGAGCATCTACTAAATTGTGTTACTGAAAAATTGAATTGTGCTTTGTTGTTGTTGTTGTTGTTGTATAGGTAAGAAGTTGTATGGATTCGATTATGGAGATGCTACTGTGGTAGACAAGGAGCAGTGGTTGGATCTAGGAGCTCATTTAGAATTAAAGAAACTGTTATTATTCTTACTCACTAGGTTTCTTTTTTCTTTTTGGTTTAAACTCACTAGGTTTCAAGCTTAACTTATACTTACAAACTTATCAAAATTTGGTATGTTTTTTTTTGAACATAATAGAAAATGTTATGTTTCATCCCGAAATATATCTTATTATATAAAACTTGGTTCTTCAAAGTTACTAATTAACAAGATTGTAACACATGTCAATTATATATTTATGATTGTGACATTTGTTAAACTAGTTCATAATTAATATATGTACATATATATATATTCAGATAACAACAAAAATGAATTTTGTTTAAAAATAAATTAGAAATATTATGTAATCGTAATTTTCCATTTTCAAAATCCTAAATAAATAATATTTACAAAAACAATATTTGAGTTTTTTTTTTTGAAAAAGTAGTTAGAAATATTATGCAATAGTAATTTTTCATTTTTAAAATCCTAAATAAAAAATATTTACAAAAATAATTATTTGATAGTAATTTTTCTTTTAATATTGGGACATGCATTAAAATTCTCATGATTAATATTATATATTAAGATAATAAAAACGAATTTCGAAGATATTACTTTAATTTTTTTTTTTTAAAAATGAAAGAAAAAAGCTAAAGTTTTTAATTGTTAATGATATCAATAGTCTTGATTATTGAATTTATATCGATTTTATCTACCAATACAGTCACTCTTTCATAATTTCTCTAGTTTCATTTCTCCTTCCCATTATTTTCCACTCTCTTTTCAAACGCAAAAGAAACAAAAAAAAACAAAATGTTGTTATATATATATGATGCTAAGAGATTAATTAAAATGAGATAAACAAAAGACACAAACTCATCAGGATTCTCTCAACAACATGGAGTCATCATCATCGTCGCCGTTTCTCACCACCACAAGCTTAGATCAAAGAAACCCATCTCCGGTTTCAGGAAAACCATTAAAGCAAAAGAAGAAGATGACTTTAACGAACAAACACATCAAAGTGCGTTACATATCAAATCCCATGAGAGTGAAAACCTGTGCTTCCAAGTTTAGAGAGCTCGTACATGTTGGAGTCAAAATCGGTACGACGGAATTAATGACCAAGAAATTCTGTAAAAAATAAAAAAAAATACGTTTTATAAAACTCGAGAAGTCGTTTTATAATGTTCTAAGAAGTTTCCAAACAAAGGAAACCCGCAGAAAACTTGAAAATCGTTATCTCGGAAGAACGAAACAAACGCCGATTACACGATCACCCGAGTTAAGCACAAAACCGCGAAAAACCGCATCTGCCGTAAATCGCGAGCTGGTTCGGCCGAACTAGCTCGCCGTACGGCGAGCTAGTCACATCACGGATAACTCGCCCTACGGCGAGCTAGTCACATCCGGATAGCTCGCCGTACGGCGAGCTAGTCGTACGTCGAGCTGATTATCCCGAGCCTCGACCTCCCACGTCCTCGATTCAAGGCTTACGTCCTTCGGCACGATCGTTGATGTTAGGAGTTTTCAAGGCTCCTAAGACAAATGTGTAGTATAAGAGATTGTCGAAACAGTTCTGAAGGATTTTAAAGCACTGAGAATGCAAGTACTAGCTTAATCTAAGTGCAATCAAATAATTGATGGTTTTGAACTATAACTAAGAATAAGAAAAACGATAATTAAAATAACTTCTTTGATTAAGAGAAAGGAGAACTCATGGGTATAAGGATTAGACCTTGGGTGATCAAGTTTCGAACTAAGGATTGCAAGTGATCAATTAAACTATCAACCTTAAGCATAGACACAATTCTAAACAAGCTCTATGTCTAGATGAATGTTCATTTGCTAACATATCTCAAACATCAAATGTCTTTGGTTGAATAATATGAAAGCAATCATTACTAACAAGTCTATTAGCTCTCTTAGCACCTTTAATAACAAATGTCTTTGGCAAAGTATACTAAAAGTCTAAGAGAGTTGTCTCAGGCATTTCATCGAACACCTTTTGGGTGGGAAATGCCTATTGATCAACTTTTGAGTGGTTAACTCAGAAGATGCATTACGAATACTCTACTAGCAAGGAACAAATATGATCTACACTAAAACAACCTAGAACTAACCTAATCACCCTTAATCTCCCTAACCCATGAATTCAAAAGGTGATTTACTCACTAATCATCATGATTACTCTTAAACCTATGTTAGATTCAAGCTTAATCATGTAGATGATGAAATAGAAAAGTAAAAACAAAGGTTTTTCAATGGTTTTCTCTTCAAGAACAAAGATGATCTGCCTGGTAGGCTACAAAGAGTACTTAAAATTTGTTTTTTCCAACTCAAAACATAAAAAACAAAATTACAAAAAGGTCCTCAAAACAAGTATTTTTTGTCCAAACATAAGCGCACAGCGGGGTCACAACCCCGCTGCCACAACCCCGCTGTGGGGTGTTGTCTTAGCCGAGCGGCCCCCCTGACTCCGCCCCGGGGGTCCGCTGTGGTCTGGGCCGACCCCCTGACCCCGCTCCAGGATGCCCGAACAAGATGGATATGCCTCTGGTAAATTGGTCATAACTCCTTCATTACATCTTCAAACGACTTGAAACCACTTCCATTAGAAATCTAACTCAATTATATGTGTCTCCACAAAATCTTAGCAACAGAAGATTTCTTTAAAGGCTCCATACATGCTCATCTTTCAGCCCCTTTTGGATCACAATGCTCCTAAACATCTTAAACCACTCCATGGCACATTACAACACCTAATAAGGACAATGAATGCAAAATGCAACCTAGACATGGCCAAATCCTAATCTATATGATGAAAATGCTCATGGATGAATGGGTAAAACAATGCAAATATGCAAGATATCAACTCCCCCAAACTTGTTCTTTACTTGTCCTCAAGTGAACTTTCTTGAACTTATGGGAAAAGAGGTTTGAAGGTGAGAGCTCATAGCCAAAGAAACACATCTAAGAACTCAACTTAACATCCTAAAGAGACATTCCAAGTAGCATGATCACACTCTCTTATCACACTCTAGCTTTTCTAGGCCTATAAACACACGCTTATGCCTTTAAGCAAGATGCAATACTTTTCAAGTCTTTAAACCAGCTCTCACATTAGTTCACACACACACACACAAAGTGAATTCTCACAAATGGGCACATGATCTCAATCATTTGGCTAGGCAAGCAAAAGGTCTAATGAGAATGAAAAGGAGGGTTTAAATACATCATTTTTAGTGACTATCACTCAAGAACAAGGAGCATGATCATTATGCAAAATTTATCTAAG
>CAKOAT010178711.1:7262-37759 GCA_932364175.1 Eruca vesicaria subsp. sativa
TGGAGATGTAAACTGGTGGCGTGTCGTGAGCCATTGTTTTCAAAGCTTTATTCGAGAACTGGTAGCTTAGCTGAATCTGATGGCTCGACTCATTCAATCCGTAATCATCGAGTACTGACTTTGCCAGTTCATCGTGTGTTGTTTTCTCATCTGCATGCAGAACAATACATCCTCTACTGTCGGGTGTGAATACATATCTATTTTTCTTAATCCAGTTACCTGAAACAATAATTACTGGTCCATAAGATTTTAGAGAAAGAGAAGAAGGTGAAGAATAGATAGCGGCGTCTGTAACATAAACCCTAATTTCGTTGTTGTAGTTAGTAATGACATGGAAAACAAAAGCTTACATGGATGATGACATGGAAAATCAGTTATTCAGCCACCAAACGAACATTTAAGTCAGCCACAATAAGTCAGCCACTTAATACACCGTAAGTCTGTCAAAACGTGAATACTATTTTAGTAATTAACTTTTAGTTAACAATCAGCCATAACAGAGATGAAACGCAAGAAGTCAGCTGTATCGTTAAATAAACCAGCCGGCAAATGAATGTTATTCTAGTAATTAATCTTTCGCTAAAAAGTCAGCCGTAAATCAGCTGAGTTTACTGTTACTCCACTTTATGACGGCTGATTAAATATAACTCAGCTGTAAAAACATCTCATAACTCGGCCAGTCGACGATCAATTAACCAGCCGCGATAGTTAACTCAGCCTTCTGGTAACTAAAACTCAGTCGGATTTTCCAGGAACCAGCCTAAGGATGTATAAGTCAGTCGTAATATCTGACCGTAACTCAGCCGTTATCAAATAAACCAGCCAGATTTTTTTAAGTCAGCCATAACGATCGACTGAGTTATGTTTATAACTCAGCTTATTTCTCATAAGTCAGCTAAGTTAGTTAAGTCAGCCGCAACACACCTATATCTCGGCCGTAACGAAGTTCATATTGTATTGAGGCTGAGTTTTATGCCGCATTCTTACGTGGACCCGATTTTTTGCCTACGTGGCATAAAAAAATAATGGTATTCTCGTAAATATGTTTTTTCTCACAACGTAAAAAAGGGCACGCTGGGTATTAAAAAAAAAAGTAGTAATAAAAAAAGTTTTGTATGGTTGTGATAATAATTAATAAAATTCATACTAGTTGAGTTAACTTCCCTAAAACTGGAGCATCTATCATAGCTTGAAGTGTGATGTATACGCATGTAATGTATCAACCTATGCATATATTAATTTATGCATGACCAGATGTATTTGTGGATCTCTTTTCTGGAAACAGTGAAGGGATTGATCTATATATTCTAACTAAGTTAATATCCGCGCAGTTGCGCGGGATTAGAATTATATATATATATATATATATATATATATATATATATATATATATATATATTATTTTATATCTTATTCTTTATTTTTTGTTCTTTTATATATTATAAAATAATAAATATATATACTGAATAATTAAAAAATCTGTAACTATTATATATACAATTAATTTAGCAAACGTTTAAATAAAATAATCATAGTTGTTTATTTACAATCACTTTACATAATTAGAAAATCTAATTAATAAATAATTATGTTATACTTTTAATTTGGATATCTAATAATTTAAGTTTCACATTTACATGGTTTATGATCATTTGTATATTTTATAATAAAAAATTAAAATACTGATAACATTATTTTTAATGTGAGAGATTTAATATTTACAGTAATTAATCATCGTTTAAAAAAAATTAAATTCAAAGTTTTTCATTAAAGTATTAAGTTCTCAATATTTGTTCAATGCAATTTTGGAATTACATATTTATGTATTTTCAAATGGTATTTAGTTTAATTTAAACATCACTAAATATATATATATACATCTAATTTAAATATCTATTAATGATATTTCTTACTCATTAATTATATAAATTATATCGTGCTAGTCATTTTTAAAAATTCAAAATATAACATATATAAAAAATCTATTTTTTGTTATATAGTTAATTTTATTGTTTAATTTATTTTCACAATATAAATTTAACAAAAAGAGTAGAGGCTATACAATTTTTTATCAAATCTTTCATATTCAAATCATTAATTATCATATATATATATATATTATAACCATATTAGGTAATACCATAAATTGTTTAAGAAAATAATGATCAGCATTAATAATAATTTTATGCTTAGTTTAATAAAAAATATATTATATTTTTTATGGACCAACATTTTTCTCTAGTAAATTTGAGAAGTATTCTCATGATAAAACATGACTACAAAAACATGTTGTACTGCTTCTTAATTAATATAAGAGATAAAGAAAAAAAATAGGATGGAGCTGATCCAAAAAACAATGTAAGGAAACTTGATCCTCTAGTCAAAATAAAAAAAATCTTGACTCAACAATTAAGATACATTGTATGAATTTATGTAGGTGGTTGCCCCCGGTTTCATGGATGTAAAATTGTATGAATTTTACGATACATACTACATATTTATATTTATGTAGGTGGTTGCCCGTAATTTCAAGGATGTAAAATTGTATGAATTGTTTTAGTTACTATTGTGAATAATAATCATAAATATGAAATAACATTTTAACTTTAAAAATTTTGGAAATAAAAAAAAACAGGAAATTTTTGAGATATAATGATAATTTCATAAATTTAATTTAATTTTTGAAAGACTTTTTATGACAGAATTTGTAATTAACACAAAACCAAAGACTATTGAAAGAAAAATGTATCTATAACACTATATTTTCATACTTTTGTTTTGTTTTGTTTACCACTTTATTTTAGTTATACACAAATTAGTTACAAAATTTTCATAATTTTGTCAAATCACTCTTTTCCGCTCATTTTTATTTAGTGTTTAAATAAAACTGAAATTTGTTAAATAAATAAAATAACCTTAAATTATCTCAAATCATCACATTATTTTACCATACACTAATTCATTTGACCAGATTTTTTATTAAACTAAGCATAGTTTAGATATTTTTATGTTGAATCTGATTAACTAATTATATATAAAAAATAATATTTTAAATTTTAAATTATGTACTATCGTTATTTCAAGCATATGTACCTAATATTAATGTGAGATTCTTTTTTTTTTTTTGAATGAATGTTAAATTTTATCCACCAAAAAAGCCTTTTTACAACAGAGTGTAGACAAAATCACAAAATACAACTTCTCCAACCTACTGTCTTAGTGCCATATCTTACTAAGAAAACTACACTCTAGTGCTAAACCAATATTGAAGACACCCTTCAATACTCCTCACCTTATGCGCTTTCACCAAGCTCAGTTTGTTCCTTACTTCTTTGTCCACCAGCTTCTTCAACATAGCAATAGCCATAAGCTTCTCACCATGCTTCACTCTGTTTCTTACCCTCCAAAGCGCATAGACTGCAGCTTGAAAAGAGTATCTAATACAAAAAGTGCACTTCTTATCCTTCAAATTGTCCGATATCAACGCCACATTTCCCGACCAATCCTTTGAATAGGAACTCCGAAGAATTCCAAAAGTAAGATGCTCCCACAACTGAGAAGAATAGATAAATTCAAAGAACAAATGATCTCTAGTCTCAACAGCATTCTCACAAAGCACACAAGTTGTATCAATGCCCATACTCCAACTTGCAACTCTATTCATAGTGGCAAGTCTATTCAACAGAGCTAACCATGTGATAAAAGCAAACTTAGGCGTCGCGTTAGAGAACCACACTCCATCAGCCCACGCACATTGATGATTAGACTCTCTGATCAAAGTCCAAGTGTCATGAGTAGAGAATTTATCCTTAAAACCTCCCTTCCCTTTCCATTTGACAACATCCTCCACGTGGAGCCTCAAATTTTCTTTCAACAAGCTCAACTCAACTTCAATTTCATTAAGGACTATATTCCTATGCTTCCTTCTTCTCCTACAACATAAAATTGCTTCCTCCAAAGTGGCATCCTTCCTAACTCCCAAATCAATAGTACCCCTTCCTCCTAAAAGATCAAAGATCGTTCCTTTCTCAGACCACTTATCATACCTAAACGAGATATGACGACCGTTACCCACTTCCTTCTGCTAAAACATCTTTGCAACATCCCTCATCTTCAAAATTTTTTTCCACATCCAAGACCCAAGCTGACTTTTTGCACTGACTTCCCAAAAACACCTCTTCCTCAGCAAGTAGGTATTGATCCACTTCCACCACAGAGATACACCCGACAATAAACTCCAAATGATCTTAAGACAATAGACCTTATTCACCTCTTTCAAACTCCTTATGCCCAAACCTCCCTCATTTTTCAGCTTACTAATATCCCTCCACGCAACCTTAGCTACCGTTGATTTAAGAGCAGGACCCGTCCAGAGAAAAGAAGAACAAAGCTGCTCTATCTCCTTTATGCACTTGCTTGGGAGCCTAAAAACCGAAGCCCAAAAGTTTACAATGCTCATCAACACAGCTTTGATCAAATGAAGCCGACCTGCATAAGAGAGATGCCTACAGGTCTAGGAGTTAGTCTTACTACGGATACGCTCCACCAGGGAAAGATAGTCCTGAGTACCCATTGCTTTAGACATCAAAGGAAGCCCTAAGTAACGCACATGGAGCTTCCCTTCAGCAAATGGAAAATTTCTCAAAATCCTGCTTCGTTCATCAACAGCAACTCCCGCCATGAAAACAGTTGACTTTTCAATACTAACATTCAGCCCAGACCACTTCGCAAAATCCTCAAAAACTGACAACGCACCTTCTATAGATCTTTTGGTGCCTTCTACAAACACCATGAGGTCATCTGCAAAGCAAAGATGAGTGAGAGAAAGTGCTTGGCAGCGAGGATGGAACTTGAACCTCTTATCCTTCACAGCTTTATCAATCTTATGAGATAGGACATTCATACACAAGACAAAGAGATAAGGTGAGAGATAGCGTCCTTGCCTTAAACCTCTTGAGCTTTGGAAATAGCCAGCTAACTCCCCATTAACTTGTGCAGAAAAAGAGGGAGTTGTTATACAAACTTTAATCCACCGAAGAAACTTTCCTGGGACATCCAAAGCCTCCAATATCTTCAAAACAAAATCCCACTGAACTGATCAAATGCCTTTGAGATGTCAATCTTCATCACACATCTAGGGGAGACTGCTTCACTGTGGTAATCCTTAACTAGTTCCGATGCAAGCAACACATTCTACATCAGAAGTCTACCTTTGATAAACTCCGACTGATTCTCTGTAATTACCCGAGGGAGAAGCAATCTCATCTCTCATCAACATACCAAGGTCAAGATTGTCGAATTTACCCCCTTGGGAAGGAAACCATAGCGAAAAACTGATTGAACCGCAACAGTGAAATCCTGAGCAAGAATATGCCAAGTTAATTTAAAAAAATCACTTGGATACCCATCGGGACCTGGCGATTTGTTAGACGGCATAGCAAACAGAACTCTGCGAATCTCCTCTGCTGAAACCTCTTTTTCAAGCATACAACAGTCCTCTTCAGAACAACGAAAATCAATCAGCTCTTTCAACTCTTCAGTAGTAGTTCCTTCATAAGTATCAGGAGATTGGTTAAGGAAATCTGAAAAGAATCTCTCAGCCTCAGCTTTAATCTCAGACTGTTTGGTAACAATATTACCATTTTGACAACGTATCTCACAAATTGTATTCTGCGCCTTACGAGAGCTGACAGCGTTGTGGAAAATTTTGTTATTCTGATCCCATTTCTCCAACCAATGAAGCTTTGCTCTTTCTTTAATAAAATCCTCCGCTAATGCTGCAACATGAAGCCATCTCTCATAAGCTACAGCTTCCTCATGT
The DNA here is from genome assembly GCA_932364175.1 of Eruca vesicaria subsp. sativa. Lineage (NCBI taxonomy): Eukaryota > Viridiplantae > Streptophyta > Magnoliopsida > Brassicales > Brassicaceae > Eruca > Eruca vesicaria. The sequence continues at coordinate 13,084 of CAKOAT010178711.1, forward strand.
ATCGAATCACTACTTGGTCTTGCCAAAGTTATTTCCTGCTTTTCACAAAGAATATAGTGAGCTTCCTTAGCTTTCTTTGTGAGATTGCCCAATTTCTCTCTACCAAGATCCCTTATAATAGGCTTCAGACATTTTAGCTTCTTTGAGAACCTGTACATCGCAGAGGTAGAGTGAAACATGCACTGTATAGAGTCCCAAAACGTTTTCACCATCGGAAGAAAGCTTGGCAAAGTTCCTATCACATTCACAAATTTAAATGGCTTCCTCATTTTCTCAGAATGGAGAAGAACTTGAACCTTGCATCTCATGTGGTCAGAACAACCACCAGACTCAAAAATCAAATAAGCACTTGGAAATCTTAACAACGCAGCATCATTAAGAAGTACTCTATCCAGTTTTTTGCAAATAAGACCTTCTTCCCGCTTGTTACACCAAGTGAACAAAGGCCCTTGGAAACCCATATCAGAAAGATTACAATGCAATACCATTCTTTGAAAATCCCTCATTCCACACGGTAATCTCCCAAAACTTTCAAAACTCGAACTCTCACAACCATCCAGCACTTCATTAAAATCACCCACAATAACCCATGGTTTATTTTGAAATAAACCAGAATCATGGTGATGACACAGATCCATCCACAACACCTTTCTTTCTTCCACCAAGTTACTAACGTAAACACAAGTATAAAAGAACTCCTCTTGCTTTGGTAAACGAACAGAGCAAGTCCTAATCTGGTCTGACTTGAACACCGGAGTCACACAAACCTCCTCTTTCCAAATAAATCAAATTCTGCCTTCTGGCTACGCTCATAGTTAGTCAAACAGAACCAATTTTTAAACACCTTCTTTAAGATAACTTCAGCCTTATTCTCCTTCACCCTAGTTTCCAATATACATCCAAAATTCATATTATTACTTCTTACCCACTCTTGTACCACAGATTGCTTCAAATTTTTGTTGAATCCGCGTACATTCCAGAAAAAACTTGCCATTTTAATGATTACTTTGAGTAGGCCTTGTGCTCTTGACTGGAATTACATCCAGAGCCTTAGCCTTACGACGACCTCTCCCAACTTTAGTCTCCTCTCTTACTTGCTGCTCCAAGCTATTATCTTCCGACTCATCTTCTTCAGCTATCTCAAAATCCTCTTTCAGTTTCTCTTCAGCTAAAACCTCACCTTCCTCCACATCATCCAAAGATAAAACTGAGAATTTAGAAGCTGAAATCTGAACCTCAGGAATATTGTTAACATGGGTGAGAGACATTCTAACTGATTTCCCCGGTAAGGACCAGCCATGAACTTCTTTCACACCACTACCTTCATTCTCATGCACATTAGTACCTTGATCAATCTTAACAATCTCCTCTTCACTTTGAATTATTTTCTCATGACTAGATCGACCGTCAGCCTCAGTTCTCATCTCATCCTTACCATCGTTCTTACCCACACCTCCAAAACCTGAACCTCTTTCTCATTACTTCCTTGAACAGTAGATTGTTTATCATCCTTGCGCTTCTTCCCATTTCCTTTCATTGCACAAACTTCCTCTCCATGACCCCATTTATCACAAGATTTACATCTAGCTGGCAACCATGGATAGTAGTACTTCACTGTAAATTGCTTACCATCCTTAGAAAATGTGATTTCTTTCAGAAGAACCTTAGAGGCATCCACATTAACAAACACTTTTGCCACATCTAGATTCGTGCAAGCAATTGTTTCCGGATGAAGATTCACTGGAAACCCAACTGTGCTGGTGAAGAAACTAATACCCTCCCAGGAATACATGTGTAGTGGAACCTTCTCCAAATGCACCCACATAGGTATTGCTTCCTCCTCCTGTTTCTCTTCCTCTGATCTCGGCGTCCATTTGGTAACTATCATTGGAACCCCTACTATGTTCCACATACCCCTACGAAGAATCTTGTCTCTAGCTTTCTGGCTCGAGACCTTAAACCTCATCGTTGTAGGATTAACCTCATAGACATCCACATTTGCAGAAGAATCACCATACTTCCATATCTTGTTAAGTACCATGTGAACCTTAGCAACATGAGGTGCCACATCCAGAAATTTTCCAACGATAAAATCCTCCCAAAGCGGAGTGGGATTCTTCAGAATCTCGTCCGGAATCTCCACCGTATGAACAACATCCTTGCTTGACATCTCAACATCGTACTTCTTCAAGACTTTTTTCTCCTGAGCTACCTCAACCCATGAAGCCCCTTTTGAATCCTTCAAATCAATACGACTCCCTTGACCCTCTTCTGAACCTTTACTCTTCGAATCCTTCCCGTGAACTCCCTTCCGATCAACCTCAATTCCCATCGGAGGATTAAGACCGACCTCCAAACCCATGAAATCGAACCCTAGAAACCATCGCGTGAAGAATCGCCAATCGCCTCAAAAGTCGCTCTCTCAAAACGGTGCGTATTTCTCCACAATAATGTGAGATTCAATATTAAATAAAAAAAGTTTTTTATTTGGATAAATTTTGTTAAACTTGTATTATCATACATTATAAATGTTTATTATACCGCAAAATACGTATCATTATATTTTAAATAATTTCTTCTTAGTTTCAATTTACATTGTATTTCCATCTTCAACTTCATCAATTGTAGACAGTAAGGGGTACCACGGTATTCTTTTGTTTCTTGGTTGGCCATTAAGAATAGGATTTCCATGGGTGCTAGGATGAGGCATTGGGGGGGGGGGGTACTGTACCAGAGATCACCTATTCTTCACATGCCCCTATTCTTATACTGTTTGGGAGGGTCTGGCAAGAAGATTAATGGGTAATAGCATCAATCATGACTGGCAATGGACACTGCATAGGCTGCAGCGTATGAGATAGGCAGACATTGATGCTATCTTGGCAAAACTGCTATTTCAGACCACGATTTATCACCTCTAGAGTGAGGAATGTTAGACGCCACCAGCAACTCAGAGTGACCATGGAGAAGATGAGCAGACTGATTGATAAGGCTGTGCGAAATAGAGTCTCTTCTCTTAAGTATGGAGGTTTACTTAGAAGATGGTTTGAGCTCACATCTTATAAGTTTTATGGTTGAGTTTTGTTTTTTATTTACATTCTTTAGAATAGCCACACATATGTAAATAAGATTCTTTTGATAGATCAATAAATATGAAATTTCATCAAAAAAATTGTAGACAGGGCTGGCTCAGAGCATTTTAGACCATTGGACAAATTTTGTTTTTTTTTTACATATTTTTAAAATTTTGGGCCCTTATCCTGATTTTTTTAATAAAACATTTGGGCTCCTCTTTACCATTATTTTTGTAAAAATAGGTTTGGATCCCGGGGCCCACGTCCCTCTGTCCCATGCCCTAAGCCGGTCCTGATCATTTTTATTGATCTTCTTTTCTCAAATTATGTTAATCAAAAAGAAAAAGTTCTCTGCGTTAAAACTCTCTGTCAAACTCTTATCTCCGCCAGCTTTGCTCAGGCGGTCTCCATCGCGTTCGTTTGTTTGGTTTGTGTTTTGCTTCTTTGCTGGTTAACATATCTAGCGGATATGTTTGTAGCTTTGTTCCATGAAGTCGACTGATTCCGTGGATCTGTGTAGATACGGTGATTCTCGGCGGAGGATGGTGTCACGACAAGGTTAGGTTGACTGGATTCGTTGAGAAGTCGGATTTCAGGGTTGCGTAGAGGGGTTGGTTATGGTTTTTCTCCTTCACCAGATCTATGCCTCTGCGGCGGTGGGGGTGTGTGGCTGAGCGGAGGTCGATCTTATCTTCAGATCCGGTGGTTTGGTGTCAACCTCCGGGTTCGTGGAGGTCCAGTCCGATGGCATGTTGGCGCACTTACTCGGTGTCGAGTTTGGTGAGTCACCCTTTTTCTCCGGACAAATTTGGGACTTGAGTCCTCTTCCGTGTGCGACCGTAGTGGTGAAGGCCTTTGAGTGCGGCCGTAGCTGCACGTGCAACAATCGTTCTCTATTTAATGGTGGGCCGTCTATGACATTACCATGGACTCTGTCGCTTATTGCTCCATCTCTCCCTTCTTAGTTGCCGCCGCTCTTGATGTCAGCTGCGTCGTTGTGCGGCGTGGTGTTTCTATCTTTTCAGCTTGTCAGGTAATGGTTCGGATCTCCCTGCGCGCTGATGTGGCATTGTGGAGCTTGCTACGGTTCTCGGTTGTGGCACGAGGCGGTTTATTCGGATCTCCTTTGGGTCATTGGAGTGCGGTCTCTCCGTGGGAGACTCGTGTGAGGATAGGTCTTCCTAGAACCTCTGTGATTCGCTTGGATTACTTTGGTCTGTTTGGAGGATGATGAACGTCATCAGGATGAGGTCCTTACCACTCCCGTTTTTCTGTTATGGCTCGTGATATGTTGCGTTTTTGGCACATTTTAACAATGTTTTCTAAAGTGTTTTTGAGTCTTTATCAAGTCTTTTTAGTCCTTTTCAAGTCATTACATGTCTGGAGTTGCATTAGATGAAAGATGGACAGTTGGAGCAAAAGAGGTAGAAAGAGTGCAATGTGGTGTTTTTCACGCAGAACAGTATGACTGGCCTGTTCCCGATTGAGCGGAGGAACCCGAAGTGCCTGTTCCAGCAGCCGAGATTTTTAAGGAAACTTATAATATTTCGAGATTTTACCTAGGTCTTCCCCCTTTTCTTCCTGCAGCAGCCGCCAGAGACCTGCAATATATATTTTCTTATTCTTTTTTACAAACTACGCTTCTTTTTCAGAGATAAACTACTCTAGAGCTTTTCATATGGTGATTTTTCTAGTTTGTAAAGGGAGAAGGCTCCATCTCTCTCGCCATATAGAAGATTATGCTGAACCTTATTCTTATTCTATTGAATCGCATGATGTTCTATTCAGTCTCTGTTTCTGTGTTTTCTTGCTTCATGGCTGAGTAGTCAGCTTAGTTAGCCTAGGGTGTTAGGGTGTTACATCGTGAGCTAAACATAGATAAGTATCCATTGATTGTCTTCATTCATAACTGTTCTATTGCTTGCATTAAACTGGCCAGTTACTGTTAGATCCTAGGTTTAACATATTCATTAACCGTGTAATAGGTTGCTAGATCTGTTATGAATGAGCATTGCATCCCTAATCAGCGAAAGTAGATATTAAGGTGTTTTAAGAACTGATCGGATCTATTCTTAATGTTTATCATCACGCCTTGATCCAAGTGAGAGCTTAGGTATTGAAGCTGGTCGTTGAAAGGTGAAACACCATGACAGTGGATTGATCTAGCATTGTGTTCCGATTTCTAGACTAGGACCGTAACTGAACTTGAATAATTGTTTAGCTCATGATTGCAAGCGCCCATTGAAATCACCCTAGGTTAGCTTCTCGTCAATCCGGAAATTTAAAATCAACTTGTTACTTGCTTGTCACGATACCTTAATCTTGAAACCCCATCATTTTTTAGCTAAGAATTGATCCCATAAAGATAAAGTGTAATCGCGGGTCTCTGTAGATTCGATCCTAAAGTGATACATCGACATACCATTCGATTGTGGTAGCGTGCACATGAGGTTAATTGGTGTGCATATACACGTAATATCAGCTCGCAATTACTTTTGAAGTCGAGTCAAATAAGTGTGAACTTAAAATGTACCTCGGCATCCTAGAAGGCGCTCCAAAGGTTTGTTGGGGCGGTTAGATGACTGAAGCTCTAAGGGATCTGTTTCTCCTCTACGTGTGGTTGATTGAGGCCCGGGCTGCAGCGACTAGTATGACAAAGCTGCGTGTGGATAGAAGCCAATCACTTGGAGCAGTGCTGCGGGCAATCCAATTTCTACCAAGGCGTGGTCTCATGGGTTATCAAAGGCTTCCTACTCGTGTGGTAATGCTTCCTGTGTCAAGTTTCAGTTTCCTCCAAGCCATAAACACCTTTTGTTAATATCGTATTGTCCGTTGTTCAGTTTGGTTTGCTTTTTATTTCTCTCTAATGTTGTTTTAAATTTATATTTTTTTTCCGCTACTTGTGCTCTATGTAACTTCTGTCATAAAACAAATTGGGTATAAAATTTAACATTTACACCAAAAAAAATAATCATGATGTTTTAAAAATATATAAAAACTAATTAGTTCACATTTATAGTAACATACATGTATCTCGTTAAAAAGTAAAAAATTAAATACATAAGAATACAAAAGAGCCAAGAACACAACAAACATGTTTTATTACTATTTCCTCATGGTTTCTTGTTTGTGTTTCCTTTCTTTGTTTCCTATTAAAAAAAAGCATGCATATTTTATTAAAATCAAAGTTCTATGATTTATATTAACAGAATATTAACTCTAGTCTCCTATGAAGATAAGATTCTGATTTCAATTTTCTATTATAATAAAAAAATTTGTTAATATTATTTTAAATGAATTACCATATATTTTTATGTTCTTAAATATAATAATAGTTTAATAATTTCTGACAATTATAGTTTAGCTATAATATCACATTTTTATTGAAAAATGAGCGATTGTTTTATTAAATTATATATTTGAGTTTTTTAAAATTCATTTGACACATTTTTAGAATATACATAGTGAAGGACTGAGTTTAATTTATATTATTAGGTTTAGATTAATTAGTTTTATACAATCTATGATTTATTGTATTCACTATTAATATAAATATATTAAAAACCGTTTATATAACTTTTTTTCTTTAGTATCACATGTATTTATCTATATATTATCAATTTATATAATGTAATTTATGATCTATCTATATTATTATTCGTGAAGTGACTTTTCGCTTTGAACTCTTACATTAAAAGTTAGAGCGGATACATACATTACTATCCTTAATGAATAAAATATATAAATAAAGAAAAAAATAATTATTTAATTATATAAGTGATTAAAATTAATAATAATAAGAATTATCAAAGTCTAAAAAGGCTAAAAATAAAAAACATAAAAACATAAAAACATAAGTAAATATTAATCAAGTGAAATTCTTAATTTTATATAAAGAGAATATTGAGTGATTTTTAAATTTTATTTATTAATAATGAATATAATGGACAAATAATTTTTCAAAAATTTATATATGTAAACAATTTCAAATAAAAAATAAAAATAATTTATCATTATAATATATTAATTAGTAATGAAATTAATTATAAAATGCTTACGTCCGCATGCGTGGATGAAACACCTACTATTTAATTATTTTATAAATAAATTATGTTAATTCATCTATATTTAAGATGTTTAATTTTTTATTTGGAAATATATTTTAGATTAGATAATTCTATGATTAGTTTTCTTTTAAAACTTTGATTAAATAAATAAAAAAATATCAACCAATCAAATTGTGACAATTAATTAGGGAGTTCTCTTAATTTTAAAACACCAACCATACCTAAATACAAATTTTATGTTAGTATTAAAAATTATCTACTAAATAGTATATATATCTTAATAACAATATAAATAAATAGATGATTCAGTCTAAAAGCATGAGAAACATGATAAACCCACAAAAATATTTTTAAAATAATATTATAGAGTATTTCTAAAATAATAGTACAAATAGAAAAGTTAATAGTATCTTATTATATAAAGCTTGGTTCTTTTAAGTTACTAATTAACATGATCGCGACACATGCCAATTATGAGTTTAAGATTGTGACACGTGTGAATCTATCTCATAATTAAAATTATATATACAAAAACAATTTTTTTTTAAAAAAAAGTAATTATAATTATTATGTAATAGTAATTTTCCATTTTAAAACCCTAAGAAAAAGATAATTGTAAGAGATTATCTGACAGTAATTTTCCTTTTAATATTGTGACATGTGTTAAAATAAATAATGATTAAATCATATATATATATAATAAGATAATAAAAACGAATTTTGAAAAAGTAAATTTAAAATTTATTTATTAGTTAAAATATACTTTTAAAATTATTTAATAGTACTTTAGTTCTTTTTTTGCAAAAAATCCTAAACAAAAACAAAATTTGAAAGAAAACTTGTAAAAGATTTTGAAAACTAATTTGTAAAAGATTATACTGAGGTTCATTCTTCAAAGTTGCTAATTAACATGATTGTGACATATGAAAGTTATATATTCATAACTGTGATATGTGTTAAAATATATCATAATTAACAATAAATATACTAAGATACTAAAACTGATATTTGTTAAAAAATAATTATAAATATTATTTAGTTATTTTTCATTTCTAAAATATTAAAAAAATATAATTGCAAATAATTATTGCTCGAAATTTTGACATGTTTTATAAAATCTCATTATTAAAATATATATACAAAGAAAATAGTAAAAGAAAATTTGAAAACATTATTTGAAAAATTATTTATTTTGAAAAAAACAATTCAAATTTTAAATTATTTAATAGGGCTTTTTATAAAATTTCCTTTCTAGAAATCCTAAAGACAAAGATATTTGTGAAATAATTTATTTAATACTAGATTTCTTTTTCTAAAATCCTAAAGAAAAGATAATTGGAAAAGATTATTTGATAGTAATTTTCCTTTTAAATTTTTGTTATGTAATAAATATCTCATGATTAATAAAATATATAATAAGATAATAAGAGCAATTTTTAAACAAAAATTAAATATTTAGTTGTATTTTCTCTACTTTTTCTTTTTAAAAATATTAAACAAAAAATATTAGTCAAATAGTTTACTTAATACCAACTATCATCTTCTAAATTTCTAATGAATATATAACTATAAGAAAATAAAATAATTAGTAGTAATTGTCCTTTTCTAACTTAAAAAACGTAAGCAAATTGTAAAAGAAAGTTTAAATAGTTTTTTTTTCTTCAAATCCTAATCAAAATGTTTTTGAAATAATTAATTCTAATATTTTTTATGAATAATCCACTTTCCAATTAAAATAGTTGATATTCTTTTTAAAAATAATAAACCAAAAGGAACTACAATTATTCACATCTTCGCGTGATCTATTCATTTTTGGGTATCATATGTAGAGGAAATAATATGTGATCCTGATTTTCACATTAAAGTAATGTTGATTTTTTTTTAATATATTATTATCATGATATCGTACATTAGTTATTGCCACAAATATACTTAAACGTTCGTACATGTTGTTTTATGTAAGTTTAATTGGTAATGTGATTATTACACTTATTTGTGATTATGCTTATGTGTGTTTGTTCTTATCGCCATATAAAATGGTTATGCTATTGTAGATCATGATACTACAGAATTAAAATAAAAGAGAATGACTTTGAAAAAGAATATTGTAGGTCATGCTATTAAAGAGATGAAATCAAAGAGAAAAACTTTGCAATGAACAATATTACTAATAATTTGACGTACACAACATGATTACTGGAGTAGAAATCCTAACTAGAAGTTATATGGAAAAATCAGATTTTTATTCGTAGCATAAGTTTCATACCAACACATGCAAGATGACCTTTCAAACTGAAGTGACGTTAATTTCTTATATGAGTTTGCTATGCAATGACAATCAACAAAAGTTAAGGTTAAACCTTAAAAGGTTGGTCTATATTTTCCATGTCCAGCCTTACAATTATACATCACACTATCAAGAGTCACTACAACTCCATAGTTTCAGATTTTTAAAACATAAAGACAATAGTCACACCATATATGCTAAAGTAAACATATTTGATGTTTTACCTTCAAATGCCATTATAGAGGTGGTTGGAGCAATTTCACCTTCAAATAGAAATCTCTATTATAGAAAAAGAAATAGAGGTGATTGGAGCAATTTCACCTTCAAATGCCATTATAGAGATTAAAATAACAATGGATTGGAGAAGCTCTTAGTTCTTGAATTTTTCAATATATATTGGTCTTAATTTTAATAATAATAATTTGTTTCTTACATAAATTTTGATTGATATTTCAATTTTAATAATTATGGTGTTTTAAATAATATATTAACATTTTAATTATTTTCAAATAATAATATTTGTATTTAATTGAAACATATAGAACCGCAAACTCTCAATATTATTCATCTTGTTAAGGTAAATTAAAAACAACACAATTAAAATTAAGACCAATATATACTGAAAAATTCAAGAACTAAGAGCTTCTCCATTACATTGTTATTTAATCTCTATAATGGCATTTTAAGGTGAAATTTCTCCAACCACCTCTATTTCTTTTTCTATAATAGAGATTTCTAATTTTTCTTCTATCTATAAAAGAAAAGAAATATCAATCCTCTATTTATACTCTATATTTAGAGATTGCTATTATAGAAGAATATATTAGAGAATATCTTATCTCTATTATAGAGTTCATTTATTTTAGAGTGAAAATAACAAAATAAATTGGAGATGGTCTACTGTGAAAAATAATTCATTTTTTATGTGTCCACAAAAATTAAACATCAAATAAAACACAACGAACGGGTCCATATCTAGTAGATAAATAAAATCTGAATATGAAATGCAATTTATCAACCGAATCTTAAATTTTTCTTATTTTTTGTTGTTATTGTAATTAGGAAAGAAATAATTGATTTTGGGAAGAGTTTTTTGGAGATCAGATCTACCAAATATAAATCATTATGGTTATGGAAATGTATATTTCTTCAAAAATACTCTTCTTAATTTTCATGGATTTTCCAATAGTATACCATGAAAGGATATATCAAAAACAAATGCTCCTTCTATCAAATAAAAATATTGATGCTGATAATAGAATGTATCCTATAGCATGGGCGGTTGTCAAAAGAGAAAAAAAAGACACTTGGGTTTGGTTTTTAAAGAGGCTAACGGCGGATCTTGGATTAGGAACAAGAGAGACCTACACCATAATTTCTGACAAGCAAAATGGGCTTGTAATTGCAGCCAGAGCAGAGTTGCCTAAACCAGTGCATCGAATGTGTCATGTGTGCACACCATATATATGGAAACTGGAAAAAAATCATTCTCTAGGTATGAGTACAAAAATTTGTTTTGGGGAGTTGGTTACAGCTACAATGTTGGTGAATATGACGAGAAACTAAGGATGGTTAAGTTGTATGACCCTATAGCTCACGCTGCACTACTGGGAACTGAACCAGAGAAGTGGTGTAGAGCATTCTTCTTTACTGATTCTTGATGCCATAATGTACACAACAACCTATTTGAAAGCTTTAATAGAACAATAAAAATTGTGAGATCAAAACCTGTCATTTCTTTGTTAGAAGATGTTAGAAGACAAGCTATGAGAAGGATATCACGAAAACTTATTAAATCGGAAAGGTATGATACCGTCCGTACACCAATCACTATGGCATTGCTTGAGAAATCAAAGGTTGAGAACAAATTCAGCACCACTATAAGAAGTTCCTCCACTTTATATGAGGTGAAGGAATTCAATCATGGCTACACGGTTAGACTTGCAACACATGAGTGTGCTTGCAGGCGCTGGGATTTAATAGGTAAGTTAAATATTTCTTGTTATGTTTTCCCATCTTGTTGTTTTCTTGTTTTAATAATTTTTGTTGTTTTGTTTTAGGTATACCTTGCAAACATGCTATATGTGTTCTCGATGATAATAGAGATGATCCTTTGAAATATGTGTCTGCTTATTACCACTCAAGTGTCATGAAGGACACATATGTTGAGAATATCAAGCCGTTTAATGGTGAGAAACTGTGGAAGAAGACATGGAAAACATCAATAGGCATTGCCGAGTTGCGAAAGCCTCGAGTTCGACCAAAGCTGCGTGCCAGAAAAAAGAGCCATTTGAGGATCAACAAAGGCATGGAAAAGCTACAAGACATGGTCGGATTGTACACTGCAGCAACTGTCTACAAACACGACATATCAAAAGCGGTTGTAAGAACAAGAAAGTTACAGTCGAAGGTCCAAAAAACAAAAGAGGAAAACCTTGGAAAGCTCCAAGTGAATTAAGTTCTTTTTCATATATGAGGATTTTATATTTCATAACTAATTTACCATATTGCATTTTAGGTACCAAAACGGCCAACAAAACCAAAAAAAAGAAGAAGAATCCATCAACTGTAAGCAGTTCTCAACCTGTACCAGATGCTGAATCAACTTCCACATATCCTGCAACATCTAATGCACCTGGACATGCTACCTCATCAGTGCCCCATGTGAAGAAGAAGGCCAAACGTGGACAACCATTGAAGATAACCAACAGTGTACCAATTCCAAGAGGTGTAGGCGTACTACATTATCCATACACGGATCGTATCTTTGAGGTCATAAACAACAGAGCTTATCATACCTCAGCTGCCCCACCAGAACCATCATGCGGCTTGTAGGCTATTCAGACCTTTATGTGTTTTTATGTTTTTGTACCTTTTGAATCTATCTTGTAGTTTGTGTGCTTTTAGGATTTTATGTTAATGTTACAATTATGTTTGTACTGAAACTATGATGCTATTTCTATTTTTATGCTTAGTTTCTCATTTTGTTTGAGAATCCAAGAAACATAATGTTAACATTTCATTAAAACAAACACAAATGTAGCATGAAATAGCATTGATAGAGAGAAAACACAGGCACCGCCGCAAATAAAGAGAGAAAACAAGGATACAACCGCAAAACAAAGATAGAAAACACAGCCGCAAACTAAGCATAATTGTACCATAACAACAATAACATACCACATCTTCACCAAACACTACTTCCCCATCGACACAACCACTCCAAGAACCACAAAAATTTGACAGTTGAAGATTTCATAATATTTCGATACACTTTGCTCCTCTCGCTGAGTATCAACACTTCACGCTTTAGAGACTCACATTCTTCATATCTTAGCTTCAGCTCTTCTAAAATTGAGCTCGATTTTTCAAATCCTCTCTCATTCTCATGAGTTTGTGCTTTAACATCTTTTAAGTACTTAATCTCCTCTTTTTGCCTTTGAATGGTATCTCTCGCCTCAAGGAAAGCCATATATTGCCATCCATGTGGTTTCTCTTCATCATACCAACATGTTCTTCTCTTCAAATTTGATAGCGTTCGTCGTGAGAGTGAGATAAAGCTGCAGAGACGAACCCTAATTTGTAAATCGATTTGGGGGTTTTCTTTTTCGATTTGCCTTTTAAAGTGTAAGGTTCGTTTTGACTCAAAACGGTGTCGTTTTAATTAAGCCAAAATGACACGGTTTTGTTGATACCGGACTAAATCCGTTTACGGAGTTAACTATTCCGTTAACGGGGTTGATTGTTCTGTTTATGAAAGTGGCGGCGCAAAAAATAATACGGAGTTGAGGGTTTAATGTTTTAATTGCTAGTCAAAAAAATTGAAGGTTTAAAGTATTAGTAATTGCCATTTTGAAAAGGTGTTTTAATGTGATTTTCCCAAATAACTAATAACCCATCCGAAATAAAATCCAAAAATCGTAACCAAATATCAAAAGCTTCAAATCATCCAAATTTGAAAATAACTTGATTACTTAATCCATAATGATAATTTAGGAATTTTTACCATTTAGTTTTTGAGTTTTAGGTATTATTTCAAGTGGGTGGAAGATTAATATTTTAATCGGGTATTTTTTTGGTTTAATTTTGTCTTTGATTGGTGTCTACTAGGTAAATGTATATTGATATACAATAAACGAAATTTAATCAGTCTGGGTGCGAACTGATTTCGAAATTTTGATTCATGGATATATACGCTTCGAATTTTGAATTCATGGAAAAAACTGGTAGTCAACTTTCATTATATAAATATATAGAATATGAGAGCAAGTTCGTGTGAACATGGTAATATATTCTAGTTTTCAGGTAGAATTAGATAGTTAGCTTTAGGACGGGGACAGATTCAGATATCCGAGAAATTTGAAGTATCGGGATCCAGATTCGTCGGATCCGTGATTTTAATATTTGGATCTGGATTCGTGTCTTCCGGATATCCAAAGATCTGGATTCGTCGGATCCGTGATTTTAATATCCGGATCTAGATTCGTGTCTTCCAGATATCCGAGCTTCGGATATCCGTCTAGATATTGTGATATCCGTGGGTATCCAGATGCGGATCCATAAAAATAATTTAAAAAATTAAAAAAATTAATAATACATAAATTAAATATTTATGCATATGAATATATATGACATATAATAGTATAAATAAAATATTATAAACTTATTTTATATATAAATATTAATATATCAGATATAATTAATAATAAAATAAAAAATTTAATATACTTTTTTAAAATATGGATCTGAATCCGGATATCTAGAACTAAAAATTAAGATATCCGGATCCGGATTCGATTTGCACGGATTCGAGATTTTACTATTTTTGGGGTCAAAATCGGTACGACGGAATCAACGGCCAAAACTCCCCGCAGAAATATAAAAGGAATCGTTTTATAAAACCCGAAGAATCGTTTTATAAAACTCGAGGATCGTTTTATAAAACTCGAGGATCGTTTTATAAAACTCGAGAATCGTTTTATAAAACTCGAGAATCGTTTTATTAAACTCGAGGATCGTTTTATAAAACTCGAAGAATCATTTTATAAAACTCGAGAATCGTTTTATAAAACTCGAAGAATCGTTTTATAAAACTCGAGAATCGTTTTATAAAACTCGAGGATCATTTTATAAAACTCGAGAAGCCGTTTTATAAAACTCGAAGATCGTTTTATAAAACTCGAGAAGCCGTTTTATAAAACTCGAAGATCGTTTTATAAAACTCGAAGATCGTTTTTTAAAACTTGAGAAGCCGTTTTATAAAACTCGAAGATCGTTTTATAAAACTCGAAGATCGTTTTATAAAACTCGTGAAGCCGTTTTATAAAACTCGAAGATCGTTTTATAAGACTCAGGATCGTTTTATAAAACTCGAGAAGCCGTTTTATAAAACTAGAAGATCGTTTTATAAAACTCGAAGATCGTTTTATAAAACTCGAAGATCGTTTTATAAAACTCGAGAAGCTGTTTTATAAAACTCGAAGATCGTTTTATAAAACTCGAGAAGCCGTTTTATAACACTCGAAGATCGTTTTATAAAACTCGAGAAGCCGTTTTATAAAACTCGAAGATCGTTTTATAAAACTCGGGAAGCTGTTTTATAAAACTCGAAGATAGTTTTATAAAACTCGAGGATCGTTTTCAAAACTCGAGAAGCCGTTTTATAAAACTCGAAGATCGTTTAATAAAACTCGATAATCGTTTTATAAAACTCGAAAAAATCGTTTTACAAAACAGCGAAAAACCGAAATCGCCGCAAAATGCGAACTAGTCACGACTAGTTCAGCTGCTGACGAATTAAGCCGAGCTGGCTTAGTTCGCCAGCAGGCGAACTAGGAGCCTCTCCGCTAGTTTGCCTGCTGGCGAACTAAGCCGGCCCGGCTTAGTTCGCCAGCAGGCGAACTACTGACTTTGCCCCACAGGTTCTTATCGCCTAGTTCGCCATATGGCGACCTGGCCAAGCCGAACTAACTCGCCGTACGTCGAGCCGACCATCCCGAGCCTCGATCTCCCACATCCTTGATTCAAGGCATACGTCCTTCGACACGATCGTATTCCGAATTACGGTCGAAATGTCTCTCGTTTCGTCTCGATCCGTCCTATCGTTCGAGTTTTACGATAAAAACCGTAAAACTTTGTTTTCTCGAAAAGAACTCGAAGAAATCATATAAAACGGCCACGGTTAAACGAAACACCGAATATTGCCTAAACTATACGATTTATTCGAGATTCGTTTTATAAAACTCGAGAAGCCGTTTTATAAAACTCGAAGATCGTTTTATAAAACTCGTTAATCGTTTTATAAAACTCGAGAAATCGTTTTACAAAACAGCGAAAAACCGAAATCGCCGCAAAACGCGAACTAGTCACGACTAGTTCGCCTGCTGACGAACTAAACCGAGCTGGCTTAGTTCGCCAGAAGGCGAACTAGGAGCCTCTCCGCTAGTTCGCCTGCTGGCGAACTATGAGTCCCTCGACTAGTTCGCCTGCTGGCGAACTAAGCCAAGCCGGCTTAGTTCGCCAGCAGGCGAACTATTGACTTTGCCCCACAGGTTCTTATCTCCTAGTTCGCCATATGGCGACCTGGCCAAGCCGAACTAGCTCGCCGTACGTCGAGCCGACCATCCCGAGCCTCGAACTTCCACATCCTTGATGCAAGGCATACGTCCTTCGACACGATCATATTCCGAATCACGGTCGAAATGTCTCTCATTTCGTCTCGATCCGTCCTATCGTTCGAGTTTTACGATAAAAACCGTAAAACTTTGTTTTCTCGAAAATAACTCGAGGAAATCGTATAAAACGGAAACGGTTAAACGAAACACCGAATATTGCCTAAACTATACGATTTATTCGAGATTTTTTGTAAAAATCGTACAAAACGCGTTTTTAATAAAACTCCGAGTAAATCGTAGAAAACGGAACCGATTAATCGAAACATCGAACATTGCTTAGCTTTACGATTAACTCGATAAACTTATCTAAAAACGGCATCGTATCAGGAAACGATCTCGTCTAAAGTCGTAAAACGGATTATCGCAAAACGGCTCGGAAAGTCATAAAACACGATAAAAGCCACTCGCGACTTTAAACGAAGTCCAACCCGAAGATACGACGACGTTTTGGCAATTTACTCGTAGAAAGAAGATAAATGTCAAACTTGAAGATAAATGTCAAGTTTGAGGATAAATAGAAGATTTCCGCGGGAAAAAAGGAAAGATCGAGATAAATGGAAGATTCCCATTAAACTCGAATCTGGGCGAAACGGAAAGACTAAACCGCCTAGGAAGGGAGTATATAAGCAATAGGCATATGGCAGAAGCAAGGAGACGAATTTCAGAGCTCTCATCTGAGACTTTTACAACTTTTCTAGACTTAGAAATTTCCGCACTTAGAAACTTAGGCTTTTTCTCGACAAGTTCGGTTTCTATGACTGGCGCTCAATTACTAGACGAACTCGCCCAGGCAGTTCGATCTCTGGTCCAGCTCTATCAACTGAACTACGTTCGACTTGATCCCCGAAAGGGGTACGTAGGCAGCCTTTCATAAGGTTCAGTCCGAAATCAATCAAACCTTTTTTCNCGCACTTAGAAACTTAGGCTTTTTCTCGACAAGTTCGGTTTCTATGACTGGCGCTCAATTACTAGACGAACTCGCCCAGGCAGTTCGATCTCTGGTCCAGCTCTATCAACTGAACTACGTTCGACTTGATCCCCGAAAGGGGTACGTAGGCAGCCTTTCATAAGGTTCAGTCCGAAATCAATCAAACCTTTTTTCCTATATTTTTCCGTCTTTCGTTATCGAGCTGCGACTTGACTAGATCGAGGGTTTTATGTTTGTAACTCGCTGATGGCCCATGCGGCCAAAGCCTTTGTAATTCCTTGTAATGATCGCAACGCTCTTACGGGAATCAGAAATAAGATCTACTTTCTTTATAAATTCGTTTTATTGCGTTTTTCATATTGTTCCACATTTATTTGGTTACTTGTCGTTGGCTTTCGCAGAGATCCGGTTCCTCTGGGAAATTAGGGTTTTCCTAAGTTTCCTTATTTAAAGGAAATCGACAAGTGTGAATTTCGGTTCCCACAGTTTGGCGCTAGAAGGAGGGGGAGTCGGATTACTCTTACTCATAGCCGCAAAACGCTTGACCAAAATGATGTCTGGAGGTATGAAAGACAAAGTCACAACTCGTAAAAAGATGCTGGTAAAACAACTCCAGCAGCGACTGCTCCTACAGCCAACGCTCACGCAAACGCTGTAGTACTGAACAAAATCGAAAACCTAATCGCGACTCTTCGCCACGGGAAGAGCGACAAAACAAGCTCACGATTTCTATCTCAGATCACTGAGGGCAACGATAAAATCTATCAAACCCCATAATGTTTTTCTTATTTCCGAGTTGGACAAATCTCACGGGTTGAGCAAAAGACGTTTTCCGAGAACTTTTCGGAAAAATAAAACTTGCTCTCCTAGAAACCGCGGATCAAACCGTAAGTTACTCGCGAAATAAACCCTGGGTTACTCGCGGAAAAACTCTAGGTTATTCACGTTAAAACCTTAGGTTTTTCTCGGAAAACTTCTAGGTTATTCGCGGCAAAACCGTAGGTCACCCGCGAAAAGTCCCTAGGTTATTTGCGGAAAAACCGTAGGTTACTCGCGGAAAGACTCTAGGTTATTCACGACAAAAACCGTAGGTTATTCACGGCAAAACCCTAGGTTATTCGCGACAAAACCCTAGGTTGCTCGCGGAAGAACCTTAGGCTACTCGCAGAATCGGGCAATACTATCCAGCCGAAAAGACGGTGCATGAGTCGGCCAAGCAACCTAGCTTGCCATCTTGGCGAGCTGACCGGCTTTCCACCTCGTCCTAGCGGGACTGAATTTTCCCCGAGGGTCCGCACAATCCAACTCATAGCTACGGTGAGCGGGACCGTACTCTAAACAATAATCACACTGCTTTTCGTTTCGTATCAATAGGACTTTCCGTTGAGACTCTACGACGAAAACAAGTCAACTCGACGAATCGAGATCACCCGCGCCAAGCTTCTTAGCTCGCCGAACGTAGAGCTGAACCAAGCGCCTAGCTCGCCCGAGAGACGCTGACTTTTGCCCCAAGGGTTCTTACCATCCGGATCGCCACACGGCGAGCTGAAAGGGTTCACCCGACTTGCCCTACGTCGAGCTGAACCAATCCTCGAGTTTCTCTTTCGAGTCTTGATCGCGCTGATTCTCGTTTCAACTCAATCGGAATTTCCATCGGGATTTTACGATAAAACCGCGAAGACTTGTTTCTTCGTATAAGTTTGAATCAATCATCTAAAACGGCAACGGTTGACTTAACACCAAAGTTGCCTAAACTATACGAGAAATCTGAACTCTCTAGACCCAATCCGATTTTACGATACTCTGCCACGCTAAGTCGAAAACATCCAATCATAGACCCGTGATTGAATTTTTTCGATATACAAAGCGCACCTAGTCGGTCAAATAAAACCACCAATACGAAGAAACAAGAAGATGAGCTCCGATGGTTAAGTCTTCTCCCCGCTCCGATACTCTTGCTGATAATTCGTCGAAGACCGGTAAGTCAAAAGACAAAGAACGAAGAATAGACGATCCCAAATCATCGATGAAACTAAGGCATAACTCGCAAACCGTTCCAATCTCTCATACAACCGAGAAACGATCACCACGCATTCAAACGTACTCATTTCCTAAAAGAAAGAGGGAGCTAGAGACGCTGACGTTGTCTTAAAACCGACTCGCTCCTAGAAGTTTTCGTTAATCAGACATACTCCAAGTCATCTCCGATCCACCATGGTCTTTAGTCGACCCAGATTATCGATAATCCCAATCCTTAAAACGAAACTCGTCTTTCTTCTTTCGCCGAAAATTTTTCCTCGCATCAAGAAAACGCTTTCTAAAAAAAGCGGAAAAATATTCGGACGATGCAACGCCTCGTCGAAATCATCCCAAAAGCAAACGATAATCTAAAAACCGTCTAACGCTAAAGACTGATCCAAAATGTCTGGGAAATAATCTCGAGGACTATACAGTATCTCTCGTCGCAACCATGCGGTTAGAAAATCTCTACGAAGCTTCAGGGTGAAACTCGATAATTTTCCGAAGTCATAAAGATCTTCTCGAACTTGATAAAACAAGTGTCGTATAAGAATCAAAAAATTATACGAGAAATCTTTAGTCGTCAAAACAGTGCTATCATTTTCCGTCGAATCAAGTGAGTCATGGAATAATATCAAGAACATTCGTGGCAAAAGAAAAATCGAGAACACAAAGCAGCAATAGAGAACACGTCCTCCCTTCTCGCTGACTGATCATATTGCTGATCATGTGATTCATTCTTTCTGAGAAACCCGCTAAATCATTTTGCGACTAGATCTCGGTGAAATAAATTTTGGTAAAACTCCACGAGTGACTCCGAAAAAACCATTACCGAAAAATCAAAAACTAAGCGGAAAGGTTTCTCAAAAAATCTGCGGAAACATTGTTAACCCAATGCGTCGTGCCGATTTACTAATTCATCGCCTGTTTCATACACGAGTAATCCTTCGTATAGTCAGGATCATGTCATAACGAATAACTTTCAAAGTAAACGTAACAGGTTTTGCGAAAAGTACTTTCCTTATAGCGAAAACCAAGCTATATGATCCGGCACTGGGCGGCCAATCTAAACTTTGCCTCCTCGCGACACGATCTGAAAGATCTCACTCTTTAGCCCATCGGTTCACGAGCATCCGCTCTCATTCCTCCTGTTTACATCCGAGAATGAGACCGCTCCGCAAACGACCGCACGGGCTCTGCATCGAGCTTCTTAGGATCTGTCTCCCTCGAGTAAAAAAAAAAAACAACTTCCATACAAAGGAAAGTTTATAGGACACTTTCACCGTAGAAATCAAACATAAAACGGAAAAACGTTTTCTATAAAAACGGGCATACTTGGCATATCAAGCTCGACAAACGCTACTTGGCTATTGTCCGATCGCGCTTCACTTCAATGCCAGGTTTACAAACCGACTCGACCTTTTCGATAGCACGAAAGTGTCGTGGTCTAATCCTCTACCAAATACGACCTTGGCTGTGCGGCTGAACAGAATCTTCACGCTAAGCCAATACGTTCAACGGATAATGCAAACTTGTCGAAAATCGGCTAAGTTCTGTATTCTCGCGATTCATTCTATTCCCGAAGCAAGTTGCCTACAAAATCCGACGTATAAGAAAACACTCGTACCAGAGCTCCTAAAGCCGTACGAAGCTCAGAAGGTCAACACTTCACAAAGCACCGTAACGAAAAACGCTTCGTTCGGGGAAACAACTTACACGAACTCTCGGTCCTAATTGCTCTAGCACAAATCATAAAACTACCTAACATCCAAACATGAATGTAAGTTTTAATTGCGAATATCCGCAAACGAACCAAAGTGTTCCTGCAAAGCAGGGTTAAAACAAAACCCTCGCAACACCGCGCAACATCTTCGAGCCCACAAACGTTTCGAACACGAAACACGGCATATAAAATAAAAACCAACACGAGATTAGTTTTTCGACAATACTACCTTCCTCGATAAAGTCATTTTCGTGGAAGACCTAACAGTCCGTCCGCGACTATAAAATTACGCAAAACTTCTTAACATACGTATCCTTCGCGAAGGCCAAAACAACGTAAACATTTATCGCCTAAAAAGTTAGTTGCTGATCACAACAAACTCGCAACAGTCCTAAACAAACTTAAGTTATCTCACAGAGATAGCTCTCGAACACCCGACACAAGGGTAATAGCGCTATAAAAGAAATCCAAACTTTTGGTCAGCACTTCCGGGCAACTTAGAAATTGTTCCCGGTGAGATGCTCGGTTCCAACCAGATGAATCATATAAGCCGAGAACCTATCGCGGATTCTAAATCGGTATGGAATCCACTACAAGAAAACACGTCCTTTACTAGGACGGGTTTTCCTCGTTATTTCCTAGTAAATGGCCCTTTACTAGGAAATAACGAGGAAACGTGTTTCGTCGAAAGACGTTCATCGTAAAGCATATTTTGTTGGGGTCAAAATCGGTACGACGGAATTAACAGCCAAAACTCCCCGCGAAAATACAAAAAGAACAGTTTTATAAAACCCGAGGAATAGTTTTATAAAACTCAAAGTCATTTATAGAACTCGCAGACCGTTTTATAAAACTCGAAAGATCGTTTTATAAAACTCGAAGATCGTTTTATAAAACTCGAAGGTCGTTTTATAAAACTCGAGAATCGTTTTATAAAACTCAAAGATCGTTTTATAAAACTCGAAGATCGTTTCATAAAACTCGAGAATCGTTTTATAAAACTCGAGAATCGTTTTATAAAACTCAAAGATCGTTTTATAAAACTCGAAGATCGTTTCATAAAACTCGAGAATCGTTTTATAAAACTCGAGAATCGTTTTATAAAACTCGAAGATCGTTTTATAAAAACTCGAGAAATCGTTTTATAAAACTCGAGAATCGTTTTATAAAACTCGAAGATCGTTTTATAAAACTCGAAGATCGTTGTATAAAACTCGAAGGTCGTTTTTTGAAATCCGAAGATCATTTTATAAAACTTGAGAATCGTTTTACGAAACCGCAAAAAACCGAAAAAGCCGTAAAACGCGAACTAGTCGCAACTAGGAAGTGATCAACTAAGAAGTGATCAACTAGGAAGTGATCATTTAGTCGCAACTGGGCGAACTAGGAAGTGATCAACTAGTTCGCCCATCGGCGAACTAAGCCGGCCCGGCTTAGTTCGCCGATGGGCGAACTAGAGACTTCCCGGACACTCCGCGTCTCGATTTCCCGCAATCCCGATTCGAAACTTACGTCTTTAGACAAGATCGCGTTCTAAACCACGGCCGAAATATCTCCTGTTCCATCTCGATCCGACTTACCGTTCGAGTTTTACGATAAAAACCGTAAAACTTCGTTTTCTCGGAAAGAACTCGAGGAATTCGTATAAAACGGCAACAGTTAAACGAAACACCGAACATTGCCTAAACTATACGATTTATTCGAGATTTCTCGTTGAAATCATAAAAAACGCGCTTTTAATAAAAGACGCCGAGTAAGTCGTAAAAAACGTGTTTTTAATAAAAAGTCGAGTAAATCGTAAAACCTTGCGATTAACTCGAGAAATTTATTAAAAACGACGTCAGATCAGGAAACGATCCCGTAAAAGTCGGAAAACGGTTTTTATCGCAAAACGGCCCGGAAGGACCTAAAACGCGATAAAAACCCATCTCGCGATTTCAACGGAATCTAACCCGCAGATTTGACAACGTTTTGACGGTTTACTCGCAGAAGGAAAATAAAAGTCAAGTTTAAAGATAAAAGGAAGGTTTGAAGAGAAATAGAAGATTTCCACGGAAGAAAAGGAAGGATCGAGAAGAATGGAAAATTCCTGATTTAGTCAAATCTGGGCGAAATGGAAAGATCGGATAGCCAAGGCGAGGAGTATATAAATAGGAGGTCTAGGGCAGAAGCAAGACACACGAAATTCAGAGCTCTCACCACCAAAACTAGCATTTAGGAATATTTCCGTTTTTCTGTTAGCGAGCTGCGTCTCAATTAGGGTTTCGTTCTTAAGCTTTTCGGCTACTCTTTTGTACCAGTTCTACGCAGATTCGGAATAAGAACCTCTTTGCTCTCTATTTCGTTTATTTTTCATTCAAATTCTAAGTTATCGTTTTCTTATTTTTCGTTGTGCGGCTCTGCAGATAGCCGGTTCCTCTGGAAACTTAGGGTTTTCCCGAAGTTTCCTTTTTTAGGATTTATTTGACAGTGAGTGGATTTCGACACCCACAGTTTGGCGCTAGAAGGAGGGGGGGGGTCGGATCTATCTTACACCGTAGCCGCAACATGTCCAACGAAGAAACGATGGCTGGTGACAACCAAACTCGCAACGAACGCGACAACGTTGAAACACCACTACCAAAAGACGCGTCTGCGGCCAACGCTACTAACGCTAACGCTGAGACCGTCGAAAAGATGCTTTCCGAGTTTAATAAAAAAATCGGAAGAGCAGGAAAAGCTCATTGGTTCGCTCGCAAAACGGCTCGAAACCCTAACTGCGAGAACCAGAGCGATTCGCCCCCGCGGAACTACCAAGATCCGCGGAAGGAGACTCGATTTCGGCGCTCCTACGGATCGTCCCAGAATCGATCAGGGAAACGTACCGGAAAAGGATTCCGGGAAAGAAAACCCTGACACGACGCTGAACGAATCGGAAAAATCTCCTATTCGCGAGCAGGAGACCGAAGGCGACGGCATCGAAAGGGTCAACTTGGAAACGAGCGACCAGGCCGACTCGACAGACGAAGACGCCGACGTCCATCCTAGGAGAAGAAAAACTTGCAGTCCTCAACCGGAGTCTTCTCCCGAACGTTCCTTTACTGAAGATGAAGGGAACTCGACTTCGCGCGATACGCAAAAACTGCCGAGGAGCGATCTCCGGTCACTTGCAGCAAACGCCGACAAGGTCGGAAAACTGCTGGTGATCAGACCGAGATTCGCGATCTCCGCGAATACATCACCAAAACGGCCGCAGCGGTAAAAGCGGTGAAATCTCAGATTCACCACGCTAAGAGTGCCGCACCCGAAATCGATCGGCTACTGTACGAGTCTCGGAAAACGCCTTTCACGGCCCGTATCACCGAGATCAAACTGCCCGATCCCGGAAAGCTTAAGGTGCCAACTTACGACGGGACGTCCGATCCCAAAGCGCACCTGCAAGCGTTCCAGATCACCATGGGACGAGCCAAGCTCAAGGACCACGAAAAAGACTCAGGCTACTTCCGCCTCTTCGTCGAAAACCTAGAAGGAGCTGCGCTCGAATGGTTCGCCAAACTTAGGCGAAACTCGATCGGAAGTTTCCGTCGACTGGCTTCGGAGTTCCTGAAACAGTACTCAATGTTCATTAACCCGGAAACCTCCGACGCCGATCTCTGGAGCTTAGTGCACGAGGAGGACGAATCTCTCCGCGATTTCATGAGTAGATTCAAACTCGTCATGGCTAGGGTTAGCGGGATTAGCGACAAAGCCGCCATCGACGCGTTAGGGAAATCGCTCTGGTATAAATCAAAGTTCCGCAAATGGATAACTCTCGAGAAACCGCGGACGATCCAGGATGCGCTCCATAAGGCCACCGACTTCATAACCATCGAAGAGGAAACTAAAATCCTGTCCGAGAAGCATAAGCCGACGAAAAAATCAGCAA
>CAKOAT010178711.1:37859-57625 GCA_932364175.1 Eruca vesicaria subsp. sativa
TCGGAGCAAGGGCGAACTACGGGTAACACGTGGACGAGAAATTCGAATTACGACGAGAATTCTTTCTGCGACCTCCACCAAACCCATGGTCATTCCACCGTGAACTGCAAAGTTCTCGGCGCCAGACTGGCCGCAAAGTTAGTCGCGGGAGAACTTTCCGAGATATCTAGTGTCAAGGATCTTATCCGCGATTCGGACCGCGTCCCGAAGAATGACAAAAACGCGCAAACTCCACCTCAGGGAAATCAGTCGGGCGAAAAACACGGACGAAGAGCAGATGAGAAGGGTAACGATGCTAACCGCCGAAAAATCAACATGATCATCGGTGAATCGCCATACTTTAACGACACCGTCTAGTCAATAAAATCCTACCAACGTAAAGCCGAAACCGACTCGAGGTGGAAGGTGCCGATGGACGATTCTCGGACAGGAGTAATCTCTTTCAACGATGCTGAAACCGGCGGAATCGACCAACCGCATGCCGATCCCCTTGTCATCGATTTGGTGATAATCGATCTAGATGTTGCTCAAATCCTGGTTGATACTGGAAGCACGGTCAACGTCATCTTCCGCAACACGCTAGCACGAATGGGAATCGACCTCTCAGAAGTCGAACCAATTCCAAAACCGTTGACTAGTTTCTCCGGCGAAACGTCAATGACCCTGGGATCAATCCGACTACCGGTCGTCGCGAAAGAAGTGACGAAAATCGTTAACTTCGCGGTAGTCGATTTCCCGGCTATCTACAACGTGATTATGGGCACGCCTTGGATAAATTCCATGACGGCGGTTCTGTCCACGTATCACTTAGGCATCAAATTCCCGACGCCTACGGGAGTCGCAGTAATTTGGGGATGCCAAAGACAATCGCGATCTTGCTTCCTGGCCGAACATAAGCTGAGGCAATTGGCGGTCGCGATCGTGAAACCAAAACGGGCAAAGGTCACGCCACCGCCTGCAGACGACGACTCGAAGCAAGCAACGGCCGAGAAACCAGAAGTTTCCGCACCCATCGCTTCTACCCAACCAGAGGAGACAATCCCTGACAAAGACATCGATCCTGCGACTGAAGTGATCGAGAAGTCTACGACAGCCGAGTAAGCACACTCGCGCAAACAATCAGAACTACGAGATGGCTTGATTTCCGAAAGGAATACGTAGACAGCTCGCCTAAAGACAAGTTCAGCTATCCCCCCTTTTACAAAATTTCTTTTAGCTTTGTAATCGAAATTTTTTTGAAGTTTTTAATAAAGACAAAGTTAGAATATCTCTGCTACCATCGAAAAACGCAAATCCGGAAAATCGCTTCCGCAGTAACAACTACTCAATCATTTTTATAAAAATTCGCATATCAAAATATTTTCGGAAAGAACGGGCGAGACGTCGCCTAAATTCTCAAAGAAAAATTTTTTCCCCAAAGTCCGTCCGCGACTATAAAAACACGAACGCTCGGCGATTGGCCCCGTCGAGCAGGCTAGCCGTCCTAAACAAACGCACCGACCTATCGGTCCGCATACATCCGACGAGGATAAAATAGCGCGCTATAAAAGAAATCCAAATTTTTGGTCAGCACTTCCGGGCAACTTAAAAATTGTTCCCGGTGAGATGCTCTGTTCCAACCATACGAATCGTATAAGCCGAGAACCTATCGCGGATTCTAAATCGGTATGGAATCAGGTTAAAATCGTAACGGGCAAAACGAAAGCCGATTAGTCATCGCATAGCCCCAATCCGAAAGTAAACCTAGGTCTTGCCCTAAACCCAGCACACTGGTCGCTAACGTCTCAAGGCATGAATCGAGATTCTAAAGGCATGTCTCTTCGCCCACATCTAAACACTCGCGAAAATCGAAATCTCCAGAGTTAACGAATCGGACGATTTACACCAAAGAGTTAGGGACGAGATGACAACTCGTATTCTTTCCTCTACATCTAACGTAAAAAACGAATTTCATACTTAGAAAATATTTTATTAAAAGCATCCGAATACACACCGCCCATCGGTAGGGATTCAAAGCCACCAACGGCCAGTCCCGAAAAAACAACGACAAAATCAAAAAAAAAAAACTAAGAACATCACACATCAAAGTCATCAAACGCAAGTTGATCGACCTCACCATCTACATCCGAAATCCCAGGACCGACTTCAACCGAATCCGGCGACACCACGACGGGATTCCATTGATCCCACATGCGCGCCTTAAGATCGAAAAATTCGGACTGCATATCTTTTTCCCGATTCAAATCCTCCCATCGCACGAGGGATTCCTTAGCAAACGAATACCCTTCATTCTGAGTCAGGGATAACCCATGAACGATCCCGCGACATTCGCGATAATCACCATGCGCCCGTTGAACAGCTTCCGCATCCTAATAACCGGTTGCAAATCGCTCGCGACGAACCTTCATCTCCTCGGCAACCTCTCGTTTGTCCGGACGACGAGCACAACGAATCCTTTGGTCAGAAAGCTCCTTAGCACGACGAGACCTGGTCGCGCATTCATCCCTCACGCGAGCAACCTCCCTCGCGACCACTTCTTCGGCTTGGTTGGCCTCGACCTCTGCCTGAAGACGAGCAACTTCCTTTTCGGCCATGTTCGCTCGAAACTCGGCAAGGCGAGCCTCAGCAGTACGGTTGTCCAGGGCTCGGCTCATGATAAGGAAACCCTACCAAAGAGAAGAATTATGCCATGTCGTAAAAACTGCTCGAAAAAGAAAACAATAAACGCACGTACCTCCTTTGCTATCTCAGACCCCCTAGTAAGCTCTGGAACTTGATCATGGTCAATGTCCGGAAAATGGGAGGTCGATGATCCGCCCGCCCTCGTTCAGAAGCCATCTTCCGCCTGACTATCAAGGAAATCCTTGAGGATATTATCAGGAGAAGTCGCGCGCTCAGAGTCATCGTCTTCAATTACCGGATTTTTATCCCTTCGGAAGCTAGATTTGCCACTCCCCATCGAGGGAACATGCGGAATGAACTCTCCGATAAACAGATCCTCTTCGTAAATCGGAGAATCCGCAAAACGTCAAGATCGGAAGAGGGCAACCGCTTGACGGACACGTTGCGGAGAAAAACTGCACCAACCAACTTCACCACGTTTGAGAGAAGTGGTGATGTCCGGAAGATCCGCGGGATACAGAGGCAAAGGGTTGGTCACTGCGGAAAAACAGGAAGTCATCTTAAAAAAAAAAATAATAATAATAAGGGTTCGTGTGAATTCGAGTCGTATACCTCTCCGACCCCACGTGGTCGTAAAGAGCGGAATGCCACCATCCTCGACCGACGCACCGTCGATACGAACATAGAAGAAATTCTTCTTCCAAGAAGTAGAAGGCGTTGAGCAGCCCGTAATAACTTCATCACGAGGGCTTAGAGTGATCCTCCGCGATTGTCCTGTAGGCTTTAACTGACCCTCGAGATGATCGACGGTAAGGGTGATTCCCTGCTCATAACTTAGCGTCAAAAGACCAACGAGTTGCTTTAAACTTGGAGGAGTCAATTGACTAATCGACAGTCCCAGTCTGTGAAGGAAATGCACAATGACTTCCGGAATCGGAAACCATAGGTGGCATTGTTGCAAGAAAATGTTGTAACACGTGAAAAAGCCGTCGGGCGCATCCTCGTCGCAGACCGTTTTATAAAACTCGAAAGATTGTTTTATAAAACTCGAAGATCGTTTTATAAAACTCGAAGGTCGTTTTATAAAACTCGAGAATCGTTCTATAAAACTCAAAGATCGTTTTATAAAACTCGAAGACCGTTTCATAAGACTCGAGAATCGTTTTATAAAACTCGAGAATCGTTTTATAAAACTCGAAGATCGTTTTATAAAACTCGAGAAATCATTTTATAAGACTCGAGAATCGTTTTATAAAACTCGAAGATCGTTTTATAAAACTCGAAGATCGTTTTATAAAACTCGAAGGTCGTTTTATGAAATCCGAAGATCGTTTTATAAAACTCGAGAATCATTTTACGAAACCGCAAAAAACCAAAAAAGCCGTAAAACGCGAACTAGTCGCAACTAGTTCACCCATCGGCAAACTAAGCCGGCCCGGCTTAGTTCGCCGATGGGCGAACTAAGAAGTACTCTTCTAGTTTGCCCATCGGCGAACTAAACCGGCCCGGCTTTGTTCGCCGATGGGCGAACTAGGAAGTGATCAACTAGTTTGCCCATCGGCGAACTAAGCCGGCCCGGCTTAGTTCGCCGATGGGCGAACTAGAGACTTCCCGGACACTCCGCGTCTCGATTTCCCGCATTCCCGATTGGAAACATACGTCTTTCGACAAGATCGCGTTCTAAACCACGGCCGAAATATCTCCCGTTCCATCTCGATCCGACTTACCGTTCGAGTTTTACGATAAAAACCGTAAAACTTTGTTTTCTCGGAAAGAACTCGAGGTTAAACGAAGTCCAACCCGAAGATACGACGACGTTTTGGCAATTTACTCGTAGAAAGAAGATAAATGTCAAACTTGAAGATAAATGTCAAGTTTGAGGATAAATAGAAGATTTCTGCGGGAAAAAAAGGAAAGATCGAGATAAATGGAAGATTCCCATTAAACTCGAATCTGGGCGAAACGGAAAGACTAAACCGCCTAGGAAGGGAGTATATAAGCAATAGGCATATGGCAGAAGCAAGGAGACGAATTTCAGAGCTCTCATCTGAGACTTTTACAACTTTTCTAGACTTAGAAATTTCCGCACTTAGAAACTTAGGCTTTTTCTCGACAAGTTCGGTTTCTATGACTGGCGCTCAATTACTAGACGAACTCGCCCAGGCAGTTCGATCTCTGGTCCAGCTCTATCAACTGAACTACGTTCGACTTGATCCCCGAAAGGGGTACGTAGGCAGCCTTTCATAAGGTTCAGTCCAAAATCAATCAAACCTTTTTTCCTATCTTTTTCCGTCTTTCGTTATCGAGCTGCGACTTGACTAGATCTAGGGTTTTATGTTTGTAACTCGCTGATGGCCCATGCGGCCAAAGCCTTTGTAATTCCTTGTAATGATCGCAACGCTCTTACGGGAATCAGAAATAAGATCTACTTTCTTTATAAATTCGTTTTATTGCGTTTTTCATATTGTTCCACATTTATTTGGTTACTTGTCGTTGGCTTTCGCAGAGATCCGGTTCCTCTGGGAAATTAGGGTTTTCCTAAGTTTCCTTATTTAAAGGAAATCGACAAGTGTGAATTTCGGTTCCCACAGTTTGGCGCTAGAAGGAGGGGGAGTCGGATTACTCTTACTCATAGCCGCAAAACGCTTGACCAAAATGATGTCTGGAGGTATGAAAGACAAAGTCGCAACTCGTAAAAAGATGCTGGTAAAACAACTCCAGCAGCGACTGCTTCTACAGCCAACCCTCACGCAAACGCTGTAGTACTGAACAAAATCGAAAACCTAATCGCGACTCTTCGCCACGGGAAGAGCGACAAAACAAGCTCACGATTTCTATCTCAGATCATTGAGGGCAACGATAAAATCTATCAAACCCCATAATGTTTTTCTTATTTCCGAGTTGGACAAATCTCACGGGTTGAGCAAAAGACGTTTTCTGAGAACTTTTCGGAAAAATAAAACTTGCTCTCCCAGAAACCGCGGATCAAACCGTAAGTTACTCGCGAAATAAACCCTGGGTTACTCGCGGAAAAACTCTAGGTTATTCACGTTAAAACCCTAGGTTTTTCTCGGAAAACTTCTAGGTTATTCGCGGCAAAACCGTAGGTCACCCGCGAAAAGTCCCTACGTTATTTGCGGAAAAACCCTAGGTTACTCGCGGAAAGACTCTAGGTTATTCACGACAAAAACCGTAGGTTATTCACGGCAAAACCCTAGGTTATTCGCGACAAAACCCTAGGTTGCTCGCGGAAGAACCTTAGGCTACTCGCAGAATCGGGCAATACTATCCAGCCGAAAAGACGGTGCATGAGTCGGCCAAGCAACCTAGCTTGCCATCTTGGCGAGCTGACCGGCTTTCCACCTCGTCCTAGCGGGACTGAATTTTCCCCGAGGGTCCGCACAATCCAACTCATAGCTACGGTGAGCGTGACCGTACTCTAAACAATAATCACACTGCTTTTCGTTTCGTATCAATAGGACTTTCCGTTGAGACTCTACGACGAAAACAAGTCAACTCGACGAATCGAGATCACCCGCGCCAAGCTTCTTAGCTCGCCGAACGTATAGCTGAACCAAGCGCCTAGCTCGCCCGAGAGACGCTGACTTTTGCCCCGAGGGTTCTTACCATCCGGATCGCCACACGGCGAGCTGAAAGGGTTCACCCGACTTGCCCTACGTCGAGCTGAACCAATCCTCGAGTTTCTCTTTCGAGTCTTGATCGCGCTGAAACTCGTTTCAACTCAATCGGAATTTCCATCGGGATTTTACGATAAAACCGCGAAGACTTGTTTCTTCGTATAAGTTCGAATCAATCATCTAAAACGGCAACGGTTGACTTAACACCAAAGTTGCCTAAACTATACGAGAAATCTGAACTCTCTAGACCCAATCCGATTTTACGAAACTCTGCCACGCTAAGTCGAAAACATCCAATCATAGACCCGTGATTGAATTTTTTCGATATACAAAGCGCACCTAGTCGGTCAAATAAAACTAGCAATACGAAGAAACAAGAAGATGAGCTCCGATGGTTAAGTCTTCTCCCCGCTCCGATACTCTTGCTGATAATTCGTCGAAGACCGGTAAGTCAAAAGACAAAGAACGAAGAATAGACGATCCCAAATCATCGATGAAACTAAGGCATAACTCGCAAACCGATCCAATCTCTCATACAACCGAGAAACGATCACCACGCATTCAAACGTACTCATTTCCTAAAAGAAAGAGGGAGCTAGAGACGCTGACGTTGTCTTAAAACCGACTCGCTCCTAGAAGTTTTCGTTAATCAGACATACTCCAAGTCATCTCCGATCCACCATGGTCTTTAATCGACCCAGATTGTCGATCATCCCAATCCTTAAAACGAAACTCGTCTTTCTTCTTTCGCCGAAAATTTTTCCTCGCATCAAGAAAACGCTTTCTAAAAAAAGCGGAAAAATATTCGGACGATGCAACGCCTCGTCGAAATCATCCCAAAAGCAAACGATAATCTAAAAACCGTCTAACGCTAAAGACTGATCCAAAATGTCTGGGAAATAATCTCGAGGACTATACAGTATCTCTCATCGCAACCATGCGGTTAGAAAATCTCTACGAAGCTTCAGGGTGAAACTCGATAATTTTCCGAAGTCATAAAGATCTTCTCGAACTTGATAAAACAAGTGTCGTATAAGAATCAAAAAATTATACGAGAAATCTTTAGTCGTCAAAACAGTGCTATCATTTTCCGTCGAATCAAGTGAGTCATGGAATAATATCAAGAACATTCGTGGCAAAAGAAAAATCGAGAACACAAAGCAGCAATAGAGAACACGTCCTCCCTTCTCGCTGACTGATCATATTGCTGATCATGTGATTCATTCTTTCTGAGAAACCCGCTAAATCATTTTGCGACTAGATCTCGGTGAAATAAATTTTGGTAAAACTCCGCGAGTGACTCCGAAAAAACCATTACCGAAAAATCAAAAACTAAGCGGAAAGGTTTCTCAAAAAATCTGCGGAAACATTGTTAACCCAATGCGTCGTGCCGATTTACTAATTCATCGCCTGTTTCATACACGAGTAATCCTTCGTATAGTCAGGATCATGTCATAACGAATAACTTTCAAAGTAAACGTAACAGGTTTTGCGAAAAGTACTTTCCTTATAGCGAAAACCAAGCTATATGATCCGGCACTGGGCGGCCAATCTAAACTTTGCCTCCTCGCGACACGATCTGAAAGATCTCACTCTTTAGCCCATCGGTTCACGAGCATCCGCTCTCATTCCTCCTGTTTACATCCGAGAATGAGACCGCTCCGCAAACGACCGCACGGGCTCTGCATCGAGCTTCTTAGGATCTGTCTCCCTCGAGTAAAAAAAAAAACAACTTCCATACAAAGGAAAGTTTATAGGACACTTTCACCGTAGAAATCAAACATAAAACGGAAAAACGTTTTCTATAAAAACGGGCATACTTGGCATATCAAGCTCGACAAACGCTACTTGGCTATTGTCCGATCGCGCTTCACTTCAATGCCAGGTTTACAAACCGACTCGACCTTTTCGATAGCACGAAAGTGTCGTGGTCTAATCCTCTACCAAATACGACCTTGGCTGTGCGGCTGAACAGAATCTTCACGCTAAGCCAATACGTTCAACGGATAATGCAAACTTGTCGAAAATCGGCTAAGTTCTGTATTCTCGCGATTCATTCTATTCCCGAAGCAAGTTGCCTACAAAATCCGACGTATAAGAAAACACTCGTACCAGAGCTCCTAAAGCCGTACGAAGCTCGGAAGGTCAACACTTCACAAAGCACCGTAACGAAAAACGCTTCGTTCGGGGAAACAACTTACACGAACTCTCGGTCCTAATTGCTCTAGCACAAATCATAAAACTACCTAACATCCAAACATGAATGTAAGTTTTAATTGCGAATATCCGCAAACGAACCAAAGTGTTCCAGCAAAGCAGGGTTAAAACAAAACCCTCGCAACACCGCGCAACATCTTCGAGCCCACAAACGTTTCGAACACGAAACGCGGCATATAAAATAAAAACCAACTTTCGGCACTGCGAGACGTCGCAGATGCCCGGAGATTAGTTTTTCGACAATACTACCTTCCTCGATAAAGTCATTTTCGTGGAAGACCTAACAGTCCGTCCGCGACTATAAAATTACGCAAAACTTCTTAACATACGTATCCTTCGCGAAGGCCAAAACAACGTAAACATTTATCGCCTAAAAAGTTAGTTGCTGATCACAACAAACTCGCAACAGTCCTAAACAAACTTAAGTTATCTCACAGAGATAGCTCTCGAACACCCGACACAAGGGTAATAGCGCTATAAAAGAAATCCAAACTTTTGGTCAGCACTTCCGGGCAACTTAGAAATTGTTCCCGGTGAGATGCTCGGTTCCAACCAGATGAATCGTATAAGCCGAGAACCTATCGCGGATTCTAAATCGGTATGGAATCCACTACAAGAAAACACGTCCTTTACTAGGACGGGTTTTCCTCGTTATTTCCTAGTAAATGGCCCTTTACTAGGAAATAACGAGGAAACGTGTTTCGTCGAAAGACGTTCATCGTAAAGCATATTTTGTTGGGGTCAAAATCGGTACGACGGAATTAACAGCCAAAACTCCCCGCGAAAATACAAAAAGAACAGTTTTATAAAACCCGAGGAATAGTTTTATAAAACTCAAAATCATTTATAGAACTCGCAGACCGTTTTATAAAACTCGAAAGATCGTTTTATAAAACTCGAAGATCGTTTTATAAAACTCGAAGGTCGTTTTATAAAACTCGAGAATCGTTTTATAAAACTCAAAGATCGTTTTATAAAACTCGAAGATCGTTTCATAAAACTCGAGAATCGTTTTATAAAACTCGAGAATCGTTTTATAAAACTCAAAGATCGTTTTATAAAACTCGAAGATCGTTTCATAAAACTCGAGAATCATTTTATAAAACTCGAGAATCGTTTTATAAAACTCGAAGATCGTTTTATAAAAACTCGAGAAATCGTTTTATAAAACTCGAGAATCGTTTTATAAAACTCGAGAATCGTTTTATAAAACTCGAAGATCGTTTTATAAAACTCGAAGATCGTTGTATAAAACTCGAAGGTCGTTTTTTGAAATCCGAAGATCGTTTTATAAAACTTGAGAATCGTTTTACGAAACCGCAAAAAACCGAAAAAGCCGTAAAACGCGAACTAGTCGCAACTAGGAAGTGATCAACTAAGAAGTGATCAACTAGGAAGTGATCAACTAGTCGCAACTGGGCGAACTAGGAAGTGATCAACTAGTTCGCCCATCGGCGAACTAAGCCGGCCCGGCGAACTAAGCCGGCCCGGCTTAGTTCGCCGATGGGCGAACTAGAGACTTCCCAGACACTCCGCGTCTCGGTTTCCCGCAATCCCGATTCGAAACTTACGTCTTTAGACAAGATCGCGTTCTAAACCACGGCCGAAATATCTCCCGTTCCATCTCGATCCGACTTACCGTTCGAGTTTTACGATAAAAACCGTAAAACTTCGTTTTCTCGGAAAGAACTCGAGGAATTCGTATAAAACGGCAACAGTTAAACGAAACACCGAACATTGCCTAAACTATACGATTTATTCGAGATTTCTCGTTGAAATCATAAAAAACGCGCTTTTAATAAAAGACGCCGAGTAAGTCGTAAAAAACGTGTTTTTAATAAAAAGTCGAGTAAATCGTTAAACCTTGCGATTAACTCGAGAAATTTATTAAAAACGACGTCAGATCAGGAAACGATCCCGTAAAAAGTCGGAAAACGGTTTTTATCGCAAAACGGCCCGGAAGGACCTAAAACGCGATAAAAACCCATCTCGCGATTTCAACGGAATCTAACCCGCAGATTTGACAACGTTTTGACGGTTTACTCGCAGAAGGAAAATAAAAGTCAAGTTTAAAGATAAAAGGAAGGTTTGAAGAGAAATAGAAGATTTCCGCGGAAGAAAAGGAAGGATCGAGAAGAATGGAAAATTCCCGATTTAGTCAAATCTGGGCGAAATGGAAAGATCGGATAGCCAAGGCGAGGAGTATATAAATAGGAGGTCTAGGNGGATCGAGAAGAATGGAAAATTCCCGATTTAGTCAAATCTGGGCGAAATGGAAAGATCGGATAGCCAAGGCGAGGAGTATATAAATAGGAGGTCTAGGGCAGAAGCAAGACACACGAAATTCAGAGCTCTCACCACCAAAACTAGCATTTAGGAATATTTCCGTTTTTCTGTTAGCGAGCTGCGTCTCAATTAGGGTTTCGTTCTTAAGCTTTTCGGCTACTCTTTTGTACCAGTTCTACGCAGATTCGGAATAAGAAGCTCTTTGCTCTCTATTTCGTTTATTTTTCATTCAAATTCTAAGTTATCGTTTTCTTATTTTTCGTTGTGCGGCTCTGCAGATAGCCGGTTCCTCTGGAAACTTAGGGTTTTCCCGAAGTTTCCTTTTTTAGGATTTATTTGACAGTGAGTGGATTTCGACACCCACAGTTTGGCGCTAGAAGGAGGGGGGGTCGGATCTATCTTACACCGTAGCCGCAACATGTCCAACGAAGAAACGATGGCTGGTGACAACCAAACTCGCAACGAACGCGACAACGTTGAAACACCACTACCAAAAGACGCGTCTGCGGCCAACGCTACTAATGCTAACGCTGAGACCGTCGAAAAGATGCTTTCCGAGTTTAACAAAAAATCGGAAGAGCAGGAAAAGCTCATTGGTTCGCTCGCAAAACGGCTCGAAACCCTAACTGCGAGAACCAGAGCGATTCGCCCCCGCGGAACTACCAAGATCCACGGAAGGAGACTCGATTTCAGCGCTCCTACGGATCGTCCCAGAATCGATCAGGAAACGTACCGGAAAAGGATTCCGGGAAAGAAAACCCTGACACGACGCTGAACGAATCGGAAAAATCTCCTATTCGCGAGCAGGAGACCGAAGGCGACGGCATCGAAAGGGTCAACTTGGAAACGAGCGACCAGGCCGACTCGACAGACGAAGACGCCGACGTCCATCCTAGGAGAAGAAAAACTTGCAGTCCTCAACCGGAGTCTTCTCCCGAACGTTCCTTTACTGGAGATGAAGGGAACTCGACTTCGCGCGATACGCAAAAACTGCCGAGGAGCGATCTCCGGTCACTTGCAGCAAACGCCGACAAGGTCGGAAAACTGCTGGTGATCAGACCGAGATTCGCGATCTCCGCGAATACATCACCAAAACGGCCGCAGCGGTAAAAGCGGTGAAATCTCAGATTCACCACGCTAAGAGTGCCGCACCCGAGATCGATCGGCTACTGTACGAGTCTCGGAAAACGCCTTTCACGGCCCGTATCACCGAGATCAAACTGTCCGATCCCGGAAAGCTTAAGGTGCCAACTTACGACGGGACGTCCGATCCCTAAGCGCACCTGCAAGCGTTCCAGATCACCATGGGACGAGCCAAGCTCAAGGACCACGAAAAAGACGCAGGCTACTGCCGCCTCTTCGTCGAAAACCTAGAAGGAGCTGCGCTCGAATGGTTCGCCAAACTTAGGCGAAACTCGATCGGAAGTTTCCGTCGACTGGCTTCGGAGTTCCTGAAACAGTACTCAATGTTCATTAACCCGGAAACCTCCGACGCCGATCTCTGGAGCTTAGTGCACGAGGAGGACGAATCTCTCCGCGATTTCATGAGTAGATTCAAACTCGTCATGGCTAGGGTTAGCGGGATTAGCGACAAAGCCGCCATCGACGCGTTAGGGAAATCGCTCTGGTATAAATCGAAGTTCCGCAAATGGA
The DNA here is from genome assembly GCA_932364175.1 of Eruca vesicaria subsp. sativa. NCBI lineage: Eukaryota > Viridiplantae > Streptophyta > Magnoliopsida > Brassicales > Brassicaceae > Eruca > Eruca vesicaria. The sequence goes on from CAKOAT010178711.1 coordinate 50,276, forward strand.
TAACTCTCGAGAAACCGCGGACGATCCAGGATGCGCTCCATAAGGCCACCGACTTCATAACCATCGAAGAGGAAACTAAAATCCTGTCCGAGAAGCATAAGCCGACGAAAAAATCAGCAAAGGATAACGCGTCCGAGCAGAAGCAGAAAAAGAAAAGCTCTCGTAACGACAAATTCGTCCATCACGAGGGACAGGATCTCCGAGGGGCGCATAACTACGCTATCAACTCCGGTTCGGAGCAAGGGCGAACTACGGGTAACACGTGGACGAGAAATTCGAATTACGACGAGAATTCTTTCTGCGACCTCCACCAAACCCNTCCGGTTCGGAGCAAGGGCGAACTACGGGTAACACGTGGACGAGAAATTCGAATTACGACGAGAATTCTTTCTGCGACCTCCACCAAACCCATGGTCATTCCACCGTGAACTGCAAAGTTCTCGGCGCCAGACTGGCCGCAAAGTTAGTCGCGGGAGAACTTTCCGAGATATCTAGTGTCAAGGATCTTATCCGCGATTTGGACCGCGTCCCGAAGAATGACAAAAACGCGCAAACTCCGCCTCAGGGAAATCAGTCGGGCGAAAAACGCGGACGAAGAGCAGATGAGAAGGGTAACGATGCTAACCGCCGAAAAATCAACATGATCATCGGCGAATCGCCATACTTTAACGACACCGTCTCGTCAATAAAATCCTACCAACGTAAAGCCGAAACCGACTCGAGGTGGAAGGTGCCGATGGACGATTCTCGGACAGGAGTAATCTCTTTCAACGATGCTGAAACCGGCGGAATCGACCAACCGCATGCCGATCCCCTTGTCATCGATTTGGTGATAATCGATCTAGAGGTTGCTCAAATCCTGGTTGATACTGGAAGCACGGTCAACGTCATCTTCCGCAACACGCTAGCACGAATGGGAATCGACCTCTCGGAAGTCGAACCAATTCCAAAACCGTTGACTAGTTTCTCCGGCGAAACGTCAATGACCCTGGGATCAATCCGACTACCGGTCGTCGCGAAAGAAGTGACGAAAATCGTTAACTTCGCGGTAGTCGATTTCCCGGCTATCTACAACGTGATTATGGGCACGCCTTGGATAAATTCCATGACGGCGGTTCTGTCCACGTATCACTTAGGCATCAAATTCCCGACGCCTACGGGAGTCGCAGTAATTTGGGGATGCCAAAGACAATCGCGATCTTGCTTCCTGGCCGAACATAAGCTGAGGCAATTGGCGGTCGCGATCGTGAAACCAAAACGGGCAAAGGTCACGCCACCGCCTGCAGACGACGACTCGAAGCAAGCAACGGCCGAGAAACCAGAAGTTTCCGCACCCATCGCTTCTACCCAACCAGAGGAGACAATCCCGGACAAAGACATCGATCCTGCGACTGAAGTGATCGAGAAGTCTACGACAGCCGAGTAAGCACACTCGCGCAAACAATCAGAACTACGAGATGGCTTGATTTCCGAAAGGAATACGTAGGCAGCTCGCCTAAAGACAAGTTCAGCTATCCCCCCTTTCCAAAGCGGGGGGGAGTGGGTGAGTATACGAGTATTCGTATACTCCCGAAATTTTTTACAAAATTTCTTTTAGCTTTGTAATCGAAATTTTTTTGAAGTTTTTAATAAAGACAAAGTTAGAATATCTCTGCTACCATCGAAAAACGCAAATCCGGAAAATCGCTTCCGCAGTAACAACTACTCAATCATTTTTATAAAAATTCGCATATCAAAATATTTTCGGAAAGAACGGGCGAGACGTCGCCTAAATTCTCAAAGAAAATTTTTTTCCCCAAAGTCAGTCCGCGACTATAAAAACACGAACGCTCGGCGATTGGCCCCGTCGAGCACGCTAGCCGTCCTAAACAAACGCACCGACCTATTGGTCCGCATACATCCGACGAGGATAAAATAGCGCGCTATAAAAGAAATCCAAATTTTTGGTCAGCACTTCCGGGCAACTTAAAAATTGTTCCCGGTGAGATGCTCTGTTCCAACCATACGAATCGTATAAGCCGAGAACCTATCGCGGATTCTAAATCAGTATGGAATCAGGTTAAAATCGTAACGGGCCAAACGAAAGCCGATTAGTCATCGCATAGCCCCAATCCGAAAGTAAACCTAGGTCTTGCCCTAAACCCAGCACACTGGTCGCTAACGTCTCAAGGCATGAATCGAGATCCTAAAGGCATGTCTCTTCGCCCACATCTAAACACTCGCGAAAATCGAAATCTCCAGAGTTAACGAATCGGACGATTTACACCAAAGAGTTAGGGACGAGATGACAACTCGTATTCTTTCCTCTACATCTAACGTAAAAAACGAATTTCATACTTAGAAAATATTTTATTAAAAGCATCCGAATACACACCGCCCAGCGGTAGGGATTCAAAGCCACCAACGGCCAGTCCCGGAAAAACAACGACAAAATCAAAAAAAAAAAAACTAAGAACATCACACATCAAAGTCATCAAACGCAGGTTGATCGACCTCACCATCTACATCCGAAATCCCAGGACCGACTTCAACCGAATCCGGCGACACCACGACGGGATTCCATTGATCCCACATGCGCGCCTTAAGATCGAAAAATTCGGACTGCATATCTTTTTCCCGATTCAAATCCTCCCATCGCACGAGGGATTCCTTAGCAAACGAATACCCTTCATTCTGAGTCAGGGATAACCCATGAACGATCCCGCGACATTCGCGATAATCACCATGCGCCCGTTGAACAGCTTCCGCATCCGAATAACCGGTTGCAAATCGCTCGCGACGAACCTTCATCTCCTCGGCAACCTCTCGTTTGTCCGGACGACGAGCACAACGAATCCTTTGGTCAGAAAGCTCCTTAGCACGACGAGACCTGGTCGCGCATTCATCCCTCACGCGAGCAACCTCCCTCGCGACCACTTCTTCGGCTTGGTTGGCCTCGACCTCTGCCCGAAGACGAGCAACTTCCTTTTCGGCCATGTTCGCTCGAAACTCGGCAAGGCGAGCCTCAGCAGTACGGTTGTCCAGGGCTCGGCTCATGATAAGGAAACCCTACCAAAGAGAAGAATTAAGCCATGTCGTAAAAACTGCTCGAAAAAGAAAACAATAAACGCACGTACCTCCTTTGCTATCTCAGACCCCCTAGTAAGCTCTGGAACTTGATCATGGTCAATGTCCGGAAAATGGGAGGTCGATGATCCGCCCGCCCTCGTTCAGAAGCCATCTTCCGCCTGACTATCAAGGAAATCCTTGAGGATATTATCAGGAGAAGTCGCGCGCTCAGAGTCATCGTCTTCAATTACCGGATTTTTATCCCTTCGGAAGCGAGATTTGCCACTCCCCATCGAGGGAACATGCGGAATGAACTCTCCGATAAACAGATCCTCTTCGTAAATCGGAGAATCCGCAAAACGTCAAGATCGGAAGAGGGCAACCGCTTGACGGACACGTTGCGGAGAAAAACTGCACCAACCAACTTCACCACGTTTGAGAGAAGTGGTGATGTCCGGAAGATCCGCGGGATACAGAGGCAAAGGGTTGGTCACTGCGGAAAAACAGGAAGTCATCTTAAAAAAATAATAATAATAATAAGGGTTCGTGTGAATTCGAGTCGTATACCTCTCCGACCCCACGTGGTCGTAAAGAGCGGAATGCCACCATCCTCGACCGACGCACCGTCGATACGAACATAGAAGAAATTCTTCTTCCAAGAAGTAGAAGACGTTGAGCAGCCCGTAACAACTTCATCACGAGGGCTTAGAGTGATCCTCCGCGATTGTCCTATAGGCTTTAACAGACCCTCGAGATGATCGACGGTAAGGGTGATTCCCTGCTCATAACTTAGCGTCAAAAGACCGACGAGTTGCTTTAAACTTGGAGGAGTCAATTGACTAATCGACTGTCCCAGTCTGTGAAGGAAATGCACAATGACTTCCGGAATCGGAAACCATAGGTGGCATTGTTGCAAGAAAATGTTGTAACACGTGAAAAAGCCGTCGGGCGCATCCTCGTCGCTCTCCCCGGCAAGTGGGGAACGAAACTCAATGGCCTCTGGGACTCGGCAGAATTCACGCATGTAATCAATGCTGTTAAAAAGCGTCAAGCTCGGACGTCCGAAAATTTGATCGACGTCCGACAAAGCTGGAACCCAAGTTCCAGGCCTAGCGAACCCCGACTTGTCTCCGATCGCCCAAAAAGCCTCGAGGTCCGCCGGATCGACTGACGGGGACGAATACTCTTCTTTCGGAGCCAAGGCTGGAGGCTGCGAACTCGTTTCCTCAGAATTTTGAAAATTGGAACTAGTTAGGGAACGAGTTTTTCTTTCTGAAAACATGTTTGAAGATCTTCAGAGAAAGTGGAGAGAAAAATTTCTTGAATGAGTTGTGAAAGATGGAGTAAAGAATTCAAAATTTTACTCCATATACTTATAGGGAAGAATTTTACTATTCACCTTTGGACTTTTGACCATTAAAGTTCCGCCTAATTCCGCCTAATTCCGCCAAACTCGCCAAACGAGCTCAATCCACTCGAAAGAATCTCACGATTCTTACGAGCTGGGGGGCTAACTGTTGGGGTCAAAATCGGTACGACGGAATTAACAGCCAAAACTCCCCGCGAAAATACAAAAAGAACAGTTTTATAAAACCTGAGGAATAGTTTTATAAAACTCAAAGTCATTTACAGAACTCGCAGACCGTTTTATAAAACTCGAAAGATTGTTTTATAAAACTCGAAGATCGTTTTATAAAACTCGAAGGTCGTTTTATAAAACTCGAGAATCGTTCTATAAAACTCAAAGATCGTTTTATAAAACTCGAAGACCGTTTCATAAAACTCGAAAATCGTTTTATAAAACTCGAGAATCGTTTTATAAAACTCGAAGATCGTTTTATAAAACTCGAGAAATCATTTTATAAGACTCGAGAATCGTTTTATAAAACTCGAAGATCGTTTTATAAAACTCGAAGATCGTTTTATAAAACTCGAAGGTCGTTTTATGAAATCCGAAGATCGTTTTATAAAACTCGAGAATCATTTTACGAAACCGCAAAAAACCAAAAAAGCCGTAAAACGCGAACTACTCGCAACTAGTTCGCCCATCGGCGAACTAAGCCGGCCCGGCTTAGTTCGCCGATGGGCGAACTAAGAAGTACTCTTCTAGTTCGCCCATCGGCGAACTAAACCGGCCCGGCTTTGTTCGCCGATGGGCGAACTAAGAGGCACTCTCTAGTTCGCCCATCGGCGAACTAAGCCGGCCCGGCTTAGTTCGCCGATGGGCGAACTAGGAAGTGATCAACTAGTTTGCCCATCGGCGAACTAAGCCGGCCCGGCTTAGTTTGCCCATCGGCGAACTAAGCCGGCCCGGCTTAGTTCGCCGATGGGCAAACTAGAGACTTCCCGGACACTCCGCGTCTCGATTTCCCGCATTCCCGATTGGAAACATACGTCTTTCGACAAGATCGCGTTCTAAACCACGGCCGAAATATCTCCCGTTCCATCTCGATCCGACTTACCGTTCGAGTTTTACGATAAAAACCGTAAAACTTTGTTTTCTCGGAAAGAACTCGAGGAGATCGTATAAAACGGTAACGGTTAAACGAAACACCGAACATTGCCTAAACTATACGATTTATTCGAGATTTCTCGTTGAAATCATAAAAAACGCGCTTTTAATAAAAGACGCCGAGTAAGTCGTAAAAAACGTGTTTTTAATAAAAAGTCGAGTAAATCGTAAAACCTTGCGATTAACTCGAGAAATTTATTAAAAACGACGTCAGATCAGGAAACGATCCTGTAAAAAGTCAGAAAACGGTTTTTATCGCAAAACGGCCCGGAAGGACCTAAAACGCGATAAAAACCCATCTCGCGATTTCAACGGAATCTAACCCGCAGATTTGACAACGTTTTGACGGTTTACTCGCAGAAGGAAAATAAAAGTCAAGTTTAAAGATAAAAGGAAGGTTTGAAGAGAAATAGAAGATTTCCGCGGAAGAAAAGGAAGGATCGAGAAGAATGGAAAATTCCCGATTTAGTCAAATCTGGGCGAAATGGAAAGATCGGATAGCCAAGGCGAGGAGTATATAAATAGGAGGTATAGGGCAGAAGCAAGACACACGAAATTCAGAGCTCTCACCACCAAAACTAGCATTTAGGAATATTTCCGTTTTTCTGTTAGCGAGCTGCGTCTCAATTAGGGTTTCGTTCTTAAGCTTTTCGGCTACTCTTTTGTACCAGTACTACGCAGATTCGGAATAAGAACCTCTTTGCTCTTTATTTCGTTTATTTTTCATTCAAATTCTAAGTTATCGTTTTCTTATTTTTCGTTGTGCGGCTCTGCAGATAGCCGGTTCCTCTGGAAACTTAGGGTTTTCCCGAAGTTTCCCTTTTTACGATTTATTTGACAGTGAGTGGATTTCGACACCCACATATTTTCCAAGTAATTTCCTAGCTAATTTACGAGGAAAATTTTCCTCGTAAAGGCGTGGAAAAGGTTTCCTTGTAATCTCCACGTAGACTTTCCTCGTAAGGGCATAGTAAACTATTTCCTCGTAACCTCGTAGTAGGTACTTTACGAGGAACTTGCTAGGAAAGTTTACGAGGAGTTTACTTCGAAACTTTTACGAGGATTTTGCTTCGAAACAATTTTTTCCTATTTAAAAAAAAATATTTATAAATTTAAATTATATATATTAAAAAAACTAAAAAAACCAAATTATAAATAAAGAATAAATAAAAAAATATTTATAAATAACTAAATAATATACAATTAATAAGTTTTTAAATTCATAATATACAATTAAAAACTAAAAAAAAAACTAAAAGGGATGCTGCTGATCTTGAAATTGGTGCACGAAGTCGTCGTCTCCAACGTCTGATGGCGGCTGTGACTGAGATGGTGGAGGCTGTTAGGATGGAAGGGCTCCGCTTTCCCGTCTCTGACGCAACATCTCCGCCACTTGCGGGTTTCCAACCGCCATAATGTCGAGGATATCCGTGAGCGTACTCACATGAGCCTGCGTCACCTGCAACTCCGTCCGCAGCTGAGCATTGTCATCGGCTTGTTGGTGAACATAAGCCGATGTCACTGCGGGGACATCGTTAACCGAGCCAATCCCGATAACACGGCCCTTTTTCCTCGGGACGACCTGTAAATTAAAATATTAATAACGTAAGAAAAAATTTAAATAAATAATAAAAATTAATATATTAAAACAAATTATTTACCTCCTCGTAAATCTTATCCACTTCAAGAGTGGATAATACGACCGGAGCCCCAGTCTGCTGAGTCAGCTGGGTCTGGCGCTCGTCAACTCGGGCAGCAACCTCGTTGTAGATCCGCTCGGAAGCAGGATC
>CAKOAT010178822.1:3498-22858 GCA_932364175.1 Eruca vesicaria subsp. sativa
AACGTGAGGATTGTGAGCATCTAACATTTTTTTAAGAAGTTCAACGATCGATTCATCGAAACTTGCAGCAGATCCCGTTTTACTACATAATATGAAATAATTTGTTAATAATAAGAAATCATTGAAACTGTAAGATTATGTGTTTTTAAAAGTATTACCTGTAAGCTTTTATTCTGTTCTTTATCTCATTCAGCGTGTCGTGTATATAAAGTTGCAAGAATGCTGGATCTTTGTCTGGACCAGGCAAAAGATCACCTATCATATGGTAATTCTCACCACATAATTGAAATATATAAGGTCATCTTCCTTTGTTCACAGAATGGTCAACCTTCCCGCCAAGTGATGTAAAAGAAAACATCATATTGTAAGCCCTTATAAACTCACGAAAGTGTTTGCTTTTCTCATCTTCATTATAGAATAATGCTAATAATGTGGCTGGTGGAGTCTTAAGTAATGGAAGCTTCACTTTCCCTTGTTTGCAGCAAATTGTAAAGACATGTTTTGTCTTTTTGACTCTTTTGTTTATTCTCTCACCAAACCACATGTATGCTTTACAATGAGGGCACATATATAAGGATCTCCATCATCATAGTAACCTGGTATTAACAAACCATAAACAAACTTAGCTTTAGGTACCATATATGTAATCAATAATGTGAACTTAATAATGATAAGTAATTACCATTCTCTGAATTTCCTGGTTTTACATTTCGAGCTGCCTTTCTCTTTGTAATCAATGCTTTTAAAGCAATATGGTTTTTGGATAAATTTTTAGGGTTATATATTTCATTCTCTCTATTAACTTCACAAACTTCAATATCATCATCAGACTGATAAAGAGATGAAAAGTCATATTCTGTTGGATCCAAATCTGTAAAATATTTTATAAGTACTAACTTAAGTGTTGTAAATTTTTATGTAAACGACATTATCGACGAAGAAAAGTAATTACCTTCTGTATCAGATTCTTCTTCATGTTGAGAATCAGTTGCTATGAACGCAATGAAATCCTCTGTATTTGAAGAGTTTAAAATGAAATATGTAAAAAGAAAACTGTGTTAAACATATATATTATTTTATCATAAGTTAATATCATGAAATATATGTTTACCTTCTTCCTGATTGGTTATCTGAGTAGTTCCACTAATATTTTCACTTGTATCAGTACTGACATATGTGGCTCCTGCGAAATTTGGTAATATAAAGCTGTATATTTGGTTTTCTAAATTTTGTATAATAAAATTTGTTGATTTTTTTTTGAAAATAGTATCCTAACCTTCATGTGTTCTCCTGTGATGAGCTTTCTTTTTTTCGTTAACAACTTGTTTTCTGTAGTTTCTTGCATTCTTTGAGGTTTGTCCGACATATGTTTCAGTAAGGTTAATAGTAGAGGATGTTCCTGAGGTTTCATATGATTTATCTTTTCTTGGTCTGCCACCTGAAATAATAAACGTAAACACAATAACCAAGTTGGTGATTAAATACAATAGATTTGATTTTAAAAAGTACTTACTTCTTTGATAAGCAGGTGGGTTACGTATATTTTCATTGCTTTGTGGTAAAATTGTAGTAGAGCTCTGTATTATCTCTGGAGGTGCAGGGTTGTTGCTTTTTTTTCTTCCACCTGTGATCATAAATTTTGCTGCTTAAATAGGTGGAATGAAAATAAAATAGTAAATAGACTAACGTCTTTTTAAAGGTGGTGGTGCTTTTGGTGTGTGAGATATTTCTTCATCTTCTTCATCAACATATTCTTTGTTGATTGGTGGAGGTTGTTGTTTTCTTGGTCTTCCACCTATGAACATAGGTGATGTTAGTACTGATTACATGTTTCTGTATTGAATAAAGATATTAGTTACGTTTTGGATATGGGGAAGAATCGTTTGTGTTGNCATCTTCTTCATCAACATATTCTTTGTTGATTGGTGGAGGTTGTTGTTTTCTTGGTCTTCCACCTATGAACATAGGTGATGTTAGTACTGATTACATGTTTCTGTATTGAATAAAGATATTAGTTACGTTTTGGATATGGGGAAGAATCGTTTGTGTTGTGATTGCTCTGATTTGAACTCGAACTCAAACGCTTCATTGGATTGTGAGGGTTTCGTGATTGCAAGTCTCACTGCTTCTGATATCTTATTTTAATGGGTAAATGATAAGGAAAATTTACAATTGTCCTTGAATAAAGGTTGTGATATTTTAGTAAATATTCTTATTATTTTTGTATATTTTCTTCTATATTTAAGTGACATCATAAATATATAAATTTGTTTTTATTGTAGATATGAAAACCTTATTAGATAATTATTAGATAATCCGAGAATCATATTTGTGCAATATAGTTGTTCTGATTAAATCATTGATTATTTTTGATTAAATCCCTAAGCTGACATTCGAGGAGTTCCTAAATATATTCATGGTCGATTCTTCTTGTTCTTATTGTATGATATGCATGATTAAGTATTTTTAATGTCTTTCAATTATTTTATGTAATTCCAATTTAATTGCTAAGATCGGCCATATTTTTTGAATCAGTATTTTTAATTGTATGAACTTAGAATAAGGATATGAACTATGAAGACGAAAATTGTTAATTAATAAGCAACAAAATATATTTTATTAATAGAAAGCACACTTAATAAAGAAGAATTGATTAAAAACAGAATATAAATTAGTCTAATTATAATAAAACGAAAACCAAAAACAAATTAAAAGATAAATCAATAAAACCGTCTTGAAATAATTTTTCATGTTTTCCTATTCTTTTCCACTTTTACTTGCACCTTCTTCTGGTTTTTTGTTGATGAATTTAGATCTTCAATTTCTCCTTTTCTCTTTGATGTAGGTGTTCTATAGAATGCTTCCGATGCTTCAGACTCGTGATCAGTAAACTTAATTCTAGGTGACTGATCAAATAAAAATTAGATGTTATACTAAAATTAATACTAAATATTTGTAAAATTATCTATTATAATGTTACCTGCAGTATAGGAAGTTCCTCAAATTCTTCAATCATATTAGCATCATTCGCCACTAAATCAACAATATAAGGTGATTGACTGCCTTGTTGATTCTCTGGACCAATGGTGATCTTGAACAAAATTTTCTTCCCGGTTAAGTTTGCAAAAGATGGAGACATGTAAGATGGAGATTCCTGGAGAATAACAATACATCAATAAGACGAAAATTTGTAACTATAAATATTTGTTTTTGTGTTTTCTAAAGCAATACCTCTGCAGCTTCTTGGATTAACTTGGAAGCTGGAGATCCAATGAGTTTTTTGGCAGATTGGTCAAACAAAAGAAACTTTGTGTTTGATTCTGAATCATCAGAGACATGAACAACCAAATAGTAACTATAACAAAAACAAAATTTAATTAGTAGGGTATTAACTTATAATATATATGATCATGAATGATGAATAGAATGTTAATACCTGTAATCAATGTCCTCGATGTCATTGTGTTTTGGGCAGTTGTATCGAGGCTTATGAGCAATTTCATTATCCTCATCTTCAGAATCATCACCATATGGTTGTACTTTTTTGTTGCAAATTTTGCATGCAACATAATACCATTTTCTCGTCAAATCAAGGGAATCTATTTTGGCAAGAACAACACAGCTACCAACCTATTTAATTTAGTTTAGAACACATATTAGTAACTGATCTTGTATTTAGAAAAGCATGACAAACATCACAAACATCAATAACATGAAGAATAGTTACCGATCTTGTATCAAGAACTTCTGAAATCGTTTTCTTCTTATTTAGCACAAGCATCTCATCATGAACTGAAGCTGATCCCCACGACACTTTGCTGTCACTTTGTGTGACCAATTGATTATCCCCTGGTAACCTTTAAAATCATGAACAATAAAATATTTAAAAATCTAAATAAACCATATAAAGTAAATTATGGTAAATTTTGAGTTAGTGTAATTTACATGGCTGTAAACTTTTTCACTTCTTCTGTTTCTGGATTGAGAAAGATTTGTGTTGAGTTGAAAGCATTCGATATGGAGATATTACCTACATATGAAGCAAACAAATGTTAAGTAAATTTTTAAAAGGAATTTCATAGAATCTATAATATACTAAACTGTTGAAATAAGTAACCTTTGTATTCCTTGATGCAAGCAAATTTAATAACTAAGATAACAACCGAGTTTTTGTTCTCATTAGCATAGTCCATCACTGTCTTGGCAAAGTTACTCCACAAAGTACATGTCAGATGGACATTCCTGCACATGCGTTGTTTTAGTTTATATGTTTCGATAGTAAAATAGAGAAGAATATTTATAGAAAATCTCACATTGTATCACGAAGAACAATGTCAAGTTTGGAGTTATCCTTTCCTTGTGTTTTAATCTTCTCCATTGGTCCAATATTGACAATTTGACCAATAACATCTGCAAAATATTGTAGCATGTATTATATATTTTTAAAATATTAGAAATCGTACGAAAAGATATGTTAACTTACCAACAAAGATGTTTCGGTCTAGCTTTCCGGATAATATATCTTGAAAGTCTGAAAAGTATTTTTCTGGATAATACTCTAGAAAATCCTCGGATGGTTTCACCTTAGTTGTTCTGAAGAATGTTATCTTATAAGGATGAGGATTGGTTCTAAATTCCCCAACATAGTCCTTCAACTGGAAAGCATTGATTGTCACAGCTTGACCTTCTGTCAGAATATTTAGGTGTTTCTTCATCAAGTCTTTTTCAACTTGAGCATGAATCCGTGTCCCCTATAAGTACACAAAAATAATTAGAAGAACTTTCAAGATAGTATGAACGTAAATAATTAACATCTTATAAGAAACCTCTTCATCGATTAACACCATCTCATAAGTCTTGTTGGTATTCCAGAGGACCAGAACCTTGACTTTGATTTTTTGTGTTTCATCAGCAGGATCAATTTTTTTGAGAAGAACGAATGTATTTTTTTTTTGAGATAGAGTCGACATTGCAATAAGTTTTCGAAAACTTGAGTAACTTTTGATTTGTAGTCAATTAGAAAACTATGGATCATATATATATAAGAAAATAGGTCAAAAGACATAAGAAGTTAAATATTTTGTGTTTATCTATTAATGTGATATATACATATATACAATAAGATAAATTGACGTTTTTTGTCAAAAAAATTTAGTATATTTAACAAAATCTTTTTTCATATCTAACGCATCATATATATTTTTAAAATATGTAATTTTGCCGTTAAAATAGGTGGAAACGAATAAGAAACACAATCTTGCTTTCATTTGTGTTTATCTATTAATGTAGTATATACATATATACAATAAGAAAAATTAACTTTTTTTGTATAAAAGTTTTAGTATATTTAACAAAATGTCTAATATTCGTGATTCTCAAATCTTTTGTGTATATCGATTAATGAGATATATAGATATTGTCTTCTGTTTATCTTGATTCATATCTAATATATACAATATGTAAAATTTCTGTTATAACAAAATGTCACATTTGTGAGAATCAAATCTTTTATGTCTATTTATTAATGAGATATATACATATTGTATATTATTGTTTTGATCTTGATTCACATCGAATGATTTATGTGAATTTTAAATTTTAACAAAATATTGTTTTTATATTAACATACATTATATTGAATTATTCTATATTATTGTTTTTATACTAACTAATCGTTGATGGACTATTCGGATAATTCTGTGGGAAAACTCTTTAAAATATTCAACGTTCAACTAATCATCTATTGAGCACAAAATCATAAAATATTAAGCTATTCATTAGTTATCTATGATCAGCTAATTTTGAGATATGTTTCTCATCTTGTTACGTAAGGTTTAGTAAAAGTTTGAAGTCTTGATAATAGTACATGAATTTTGTTTGCATGTAATGAATGTAAGGTAGAGAATAGGCAGAAATGTTAACTTTTCCAGTGTTGTGTCAAACAATAGAAGTTTGATATGTTGTCTTTACCTAGGGAGATGGTAGTGATTTGTCTTCTTCTCTTTTCAGTGTTCCTCAGTTTTTTGCTTTTTCAAGTAAGTGGGTTAGACCATCATAGATTAGATGCAATTTCCAATAAAGGGATGAAATTTCTATGTGTCAATTCTTTTATGTTTTGATATATTCTTATACACTTTCTTATTTAAGGAATCATCTATGTTCTTCACACCACTAATCCGAAGAGTGAGAGTAGTGAAAAAGAAAGAAATCACAATGGGTTCTGAGAGCTCTGTGAAGAATTACCACAGCGATGACAGTGATGGCCACTACACCAACGATACGAATGCGGTCTCTGAGAACGACGTGGAGAGTGGAGACTCGAATGTAGATCGCAGACATTATTTCCGAAACATGGATCTCGGATATTTTGTTGCTCAGCCACTACTGATGGTCGATGATCATGCAAAGTTAAAGGAACTTTTCTTACAGAATTTTAACATCGAAGCTTACTATATTGAAGGGTTATTACAATATTTTGTCAAGAAGGAAGAACGCAAAGGTCTTTGTCGTTTACGTCTTGCTGCTCCTGGAAATAATAAAAACGGTATGTATGTTTATGGTTTGCTAATGCTTATCCGAGGTCACTATTTGAAAGGCATAAAATATTTGGATAAACTGAAATGGTGGGAAAAAATGTCTACCTCTGATAAATGTTGGGAAAGTCTGAAGATCTCACTCCAAAAAATCGATGTTTATATACCTCAAGACTACTATATAAACATGGTTAACCTTGCCCCACGATCCAAGTGTGATTGTTATGACATGAATGAGTTTTGCAAGGAGTGTTACTACTTCAAAAGGGCATACCAGTTTGTCAAAAATTACATTGATATTCTGTGAAAAACTGATGTGTTGTATTCACAGTTTGTACGATGTCCTCTACTTTAAGTTGTGCTCAGTTGTTTTTTCTAAGTTACTTGTGATAATAATGTTGTCTGCTTGTTTTCTTATGAAAGGTTATGAATGTACTGATATGTTTGTGTTTTAATAAGTGGTTCATGGGTTCAATGATTATTTCGAAAGGATTAATTTGTTTTCATGCTTCTTTAATTTGTAGCAACTACTAATATTATCTTTTTCATCGAATTAGAAACAAACCATTCTTGATGATGTGTAACATGATTTTAATAAAATAGAAATCTCCATTAACATGATGTGTAACATGATCTTTAAAAAATAGAAATCACCATTAACATGATCTTTAGTAAACAAAACAAAAGAGAATTATATCTAAAGTATGAAAAAGCTTCCATCAATCGGCATCATTGATTCAATCTCCAACTTAGCTAAACTCTTAATTTGATCTTCTGAGTAACTAAAACCTGTTAGGTTAAAAAAAAACAAATATGATAAGCATTGAGATTAGAAATTTCGCTTTGAGATAATTAATTGGTTTTCTTTTTTTTGAATACAAACAATCTTACATGGATCTTCTGAGGTATTGTTTATATCTTTAGATAGAATTTTCCAAGTAGCATTCCATATGTTTTGTGGAGTAATATTGCTATTTGAAAGTAATATTGTACAAAAGAGTTTTCGAAGACACTTTGCTGAAGACCAAGAACTCGCTTCTTTAATAGCTTCTATATATTCTTCANTTTTCCAAGTAGCATTCCATATGTTTTGTGGAGTAATATTGCTATTTGAAAGTAATATTGTACAAAAGAGTTTTCGAAGACACTTTGCTGAAGACCAAGAACTCGCTTCTTTAATAGCTTCTATATATTCTTCATCATCGTTCATGTGAACCTGGAAGAATTATAAACAAAATTCGACTAATGTTAATGAAGATGATAACGTACACTGAAAGAATTATAAACCAAATTCGACTAATGTTAATGAAGATGAT
Organism: Eruca vesicaria subsp. sativa; assembly: GCA_932364175.1. NCBI lineage: Eukaryota > Viridiplantae > Streptophyta > Magnoliopsida > Brassicales > Brassicaceae > Eruca > Eruca vesicaria. Next base: position 11,348 of record CAKOAT010178822.1, read on the forward strand.
AACATTAGTGTGCAAATTCGACTAATGTTAATGAAAGAAAAATATTTACGTACTTCTTCTTCTACTAATTTGGACGGCTGCATATTTTATAGAAGAAGATGTGCTAGGTTAAGTTATATGAATCGATAGGTAACTTATGTATATATATATATATATATATATATATATATATCGTTTGAATATTAAAAAGTTAATTATCCATATCATATTTGAAGTTAAACAGCCATGTCATCTTTTTTCATGAGCCATGTCATATTTCCAAAGAGGCCATGTCATCATTCTTTTGTGAGAAGCTTTGTAGAGATGACACCTAAGCAAATTTGAAAAAATCACTTGGCAAATAATATATAGGGGATATCAACTTTTTTATAAAATCAAACTAAATTCAATATTTAAAACTAAAAACTTTTGAAGGAAAAAACAAATTTCAGAAAATCTCTAAAATTTAATTTTGTAAGATTTTTTTAAAAAAATTTCATAAAACAAACTTAACTCAATATTTAAACCTTAAAAATTTTATTACAAAATTTAATATCATACACAATTTAGCTTTTATTTTCAAACACAAAATAAAATTAGATTTTTCTATTTTCTGAAGTTTGGAGAGTTTTAAATTTTCTTTTGAAACTTATTAGTATTTGAAATTAAAATAAGCAAATTTTGGATATTAAAACATGGAAAGTTTTAAAAGTTTGTATATTCAAATAAGCAAAATAATTAGTTAGGGTACAAAACTGGGTATGAAAAAAAATTAAGTTTTTAAAAAATTAACAAAATTTAGTTGAATTATTTTTATGGAATTCACTTATTTTTTGGAAGTTTGAAGGACATTTTCCAAAAAAAAATGTTTGAATTCCAAGTCTAAAGAAGGGCGTTGGGAAGCACAAGATGTGTGTTTGATGAATAGTCGTGAGTCTATGATAAAATCTTATCAAAATTTACAATAATATGGTGAAAACCATCCGATGTATCTACATATGTCAATAACTATACGAAGTTTATGTTACTACATGTCACATATACAATGTATACTTTAATATGTTAACAATATCATAATCAGGTTTAATTGATTTTAACCTTAGTTATTGGGATCAATTCGAACATAAGTGATACAACCGTGAGACTGTTATGAAAAGATGCAACTTCTCAAATAATGGTTAATTTTTTTTATGAAAATACACAATTTTTTTTTGCAACGAAAAATTGAAAATTTCAAATAAATATATTTCAGATTTTTTTTAAATACCACTTTCAACTAGTTTTTTTTTGTTTAAGCAAACCTTCAAAACATCAGCATATTTTAATAGGAAAACAAATTAATCCAATGGTCATAGATATTTTTTTATGAAAAGACACAAATTTAATTATATGAAAAGATCCAACTTTTAAAATAATTTATTTCCATTTTTTTAAAAATGTACAACCTTTCAAGCATTTTTGATTTTTCTCTTTATTGTTATGGTTTTATGTAATTGTCCTGAAATTGTATTTAGTTAATCATTTTTTTTCTTGCAACTCTTGAAAATATTAATTTTAAAACAAAACACATATCTTGATAATCTATCAATGTACCTTTTCATATTACTATAAATAGGAAGGTTATATTGATGCCATGTTTAAGAAAATTTGTGTGTTTTATTTTCTTAATATAAGTATGAATCTTAATACTCTTGAATATAATGTTTGATTCATTATATAAATCTAAATGATTTTTTAAATTTAAAGCTGTGTTCAAGAATAAATTAATAGGTTTAGTTTCAGTGAAACAAAACTATATCTTGACCAATGTGGCAGTAAGAAAACAACCTCTTTTTTTTTGTAATCTCTTATTTTTCCTCTGATTAAATCCATTCTTTTTAAGTTTTTGTAACCAAGTTTGTTTTCTCATACATAAAAAGATAAAAAAAATTACTGTGACTTTAATATTTACATTAAAGTTTATTGTGATTTCTTGGTTGACTGGTTTGTTCTTTGCTATAGTAATTATAAGTTTCTTATCATACATACAATTTTAATTTATTTTGTTATTTTTGAAACTCTAGAATTACATACAAAATGTCGGGTCTTCAAAATACTATTTCAAACGGTTTTGTTTCAAGAAGAAGAAATAGCTATGGTAGTAGAGACCATGAGAAATCTATGTTACCAAAATTATATACTGAGCAAGGTTTAAATTTTTAAATGATATATATATTTTTAAGTAACTTCTACACTGACGAAATATTTTTTATTTATTTCAGGGTTACCGTTAAAAATAAATGATTCTGATAATAATCTAATATAGTTTTTTTTTTTACTTTTTAATCTCATGTTTAATATGTTATACTTATCCTATTTCATCAATTTTCAGAATGTGTCGATATGGTTATGGATATGGCAAAAAGCTGAAAATACGGAAAATAAACTTATAAATGGAAATTGTCCACAAGTTTGTTTAATTTTTTTTCTATCATACTCAGTCAACATAAGATATTATTTAATTATTTAATTATTATTAGATGCAAGAAAACGGAAATATGAAGTATATTATGAGGCACATAGAGGTATCAATGTATCATTTGTTAATAGTTGGAAGACACAACTCTTATAACCTGTTTTAAATACTTTTAAACTATTTTTTCTGAAACAAAAATTTTTTTATAGTGAAAAGATGCAAATTTTCAAATAATATTATTTTTTATGAAAAGACATAATTTTATTTATAGTGAAAAGATTCAAATTTTACACTAATATATTTCAGTTTTTTTTTTTTGAAAGATACAACCTTTAAACAATTGTTTTGTTTTTCATCTAATAGTCCTATTAATTTTTTTATGCAACTTTTTAAAAAAAATTTTTGAAAAGACACAATTGTTTTTATAATGAAATGGTACCACTTTAAACTAATATATTTCAGTTTTTTTTTATGAAAAGATATAGCATTTCAACAATTGTTATTATGAGAAGACATTACTCTTATAACCTCTTTTAAATACTTTTAAACTATTTTTTTATGAAAAACAATTTTGTTGTAATGAGAAGATGCAACTTTTAAAACAATAGATTCATTTTTATGAAAAGACACCAGTCTATTTATAATAAAAGATGCAATTTGTAAACAAATATATTTTAGTTTTTATTAAAAGATACAACCTTTCAACAATTGTTTTGTTTTAATCTAATGTCCTAATAAAATTTTAATGCAACTTCTAAAATAAAATTTTTGTTAAAAGACGCAATTATTTTTATAAAGACAAGATTCAAATTTTAAACTAATATATTTCATTTTTTATAAGAAGATACAACCTTTTCTTTTTTTTGAACTAAGACTTTCAATTTATATTGCATAAAGGAATAAAGACTGTTTACAAGAATATGCTTTAGTTAAGGCCCAGCCAACCCAATTAATAGAAACTCATAGTAAAAGGACCCAAAAGACACCCTAAGCCCATTACTTAAAGATTCAGTGTTTTTCTTCGTTAGGAGCAAGAAAGAAATCGGAGGGGAAGTATTCTGAAGCGATCGAAGATGGAGGAGACGGAGAGTCAGAGGGAAAGCATAGATGGGGCTATGTATGTGTAAACCATTGCTGCATCATGGCTGAGGAGAGTGATCTGTGCGATTCCCGGAGACTTTGGATTTTATTTCTCAATTGATGATCCAAGATGGTGAAAACAGAGTCAGCCGATCGAAAGTTTCTTGTGTGGAGGCGATTGTTTCGTTCTGACCAAGTCCAGTAAATGGTAGATTTCCACGCTAATAGAGTGAGAAGTCTCTGAGGTCTGAAATGTTTCTGCTTAGGGAGGTTCTTCATTTGGGTTAGAGTTGCTTCCCATTGGCGGTTTGGAATCAGATTTCAGCGTTGGGCCGTCAGAGACCATAGATCAAACCCAAAGGAGCATTCATGGAAAAGATGGTCTCTAGATTCTGGCGCAGAGATACAGAGAAGACATAGAGACGGTACCTGGAGTCTCCAACTGATCATTCTATCACGTGTCGGGCATCTATCTAGCGTGACCAGCCAAGCCTGAAAGTTGTGACGAGGCGTACCATGAGGCGACCAGATGACAAGGGCCCAGTCGACCTCTTGAGTATCTCCTTTTAGGTATCTGTAAACTTCACCCGTCTTGAAGGTAGTGGTTACCCTTCCTTCAACTTCCCATTCATAGATTTTTAAATAATGAAAAGATTCATATAATTTTAACAATTGTTATTACGAGAAGACACAATTCTTATAACCTCTTTTAAATAATTTTAAACTACTTAATCTGATAACACAGATTTTTTAAATAATGAAAAGATTTAGTTTTTAAAATAATAGATAATTTTTTATGAAAAGACACAATTCTATTTATAATGAAAACTTGCAACTTTTAAACTATTATTTTTAAATTTCTTATGAAAAGATACAACCTTTCAACTATTGTTTTGTTTTCCATCTAATGGTCATGATAAAAAATTTTATGCAACTTTTAAAAGAAAATGTCTTTTTTAAAGACAATTGTTTTAAAAATGAAAAGATGCAACTTTTAAACTAATATATTTCAGTTTATTTTTTGTGAAATGATACAACCTTTCAACAATTTTTTTTTCATGTAATGGTCTTAAAAATAGTTTTTTTAGACATAAGATACTTATGCTATTAACAGACTTTTTTTCAAACAACAATTCTCTTTACATGAAAGAGTCATATTTTTCATGTTTGAACAGTTGCAATCTGTGGGTTATAATTGTTTTATTGTTTCTCTATAGGTCCTAATAATTTTTTTTATTCTTAAATTAAATTTACCATGAGCAGTTATTTTTTCAAACAACACATCTCTTTAATTTGAAGAGTTATACTTTTCCTCACAACTTGTGAAATATGCATTTTCAAACAAAAGACACCTCTTGATAATATACCAATATACCTTTTTAGATTACTATAAATAGAACATTTTACCGATGCAATTTTTTTTAGAAAAGTTGTGTGCTTTATTTTTCTAGTATAGGTATTATTCTTAGTACTTTTGAATATAATGTTTGATTCATTATATAGATCTGAACAATCTTTAAAAATTTAATGGGATGTCTGCAAGAATAAATTAATATGATGCGAACATGTCGAGACCGAAAAAATGCGAACGTGTTGGGACCGAAAGGGTGCGAACGTGTCAAGACCGAAAGGGTGCGAACGTATCGGGACCAAAAAGATGCGAACATGTCAGGACCGAAAGGGTGCGAACGTGTCGGGATCGAAAGGGTGCGAACATGTCAGGACCGAAAGAGTGAATGTGTCGGGACCGAAAGGGTGCGAACGTGTGTCGGCCACAAAGAAAAAGAAAAAAATTTGAAGATGATTATGTTACTTAATATCTAAACAAAATACATAAAAAATTAAATTTACACATTTTCAAGCACAAATTATACTCTGTAATTTTATATGTATATAAGATTTTTGTTTAAAGTTTTATCTAAATCAAAATAAATAAATTTATTAAATAATTTGAAATGATTGATCAATTGATTTAAACTAAATAATTTTAATATATATCAATTAAACACATTCTCTTCTGCACGTTTACGCGCAGAACGGTTTCCTAGTTAGTAATAACTAGGTGATTTTCCCGTGCTCATGCACGGGCATAAATATTTAAGAAATAAATATATTATAATAGTTGATTGATATTTACTTTAAATTTTATATTAATTTATAGCTTGTATGTATAATTTGTATTAATAATATTATATTATTTTAGTTCTTATAATTTTAGATATATTATATTTAGTCAGTTTTATCATTTGGATATATATATATATATATATATATATATATATATTTCTATGAATTCAACTATAATATTTTTTATTCTTAATTAATATCTTAAATTTTTGATTAATTATTTTATTTATATTTATGTTGGTTGTTATCTACGAAATATAAGTATATCTTAGTAAGATTATGTATTTTAAGATTTTTTGTGTTTAGAACGAAAAAAATAAAAACTAAAGTATCTAATTCTAAATTACATAAGTAATAATAAATTTTTGAAAGCTTATGAACACATATCAATATTTACAATAATTAAAATATTTTATAAATTCTAAATAATTTATGCCATAGATTGATTGGATGATAAACTGAAATTTATTTTAAATAATTTTTAAAATAAGGAATTCTGATTTGTCTTAAGTATTTTGATTATAGTTATATTAGATTCCACAAACATAAAATTAAACATCAAAAGAGTTATTAAGAAAACAGATAATTTTAACTATTAAAATATAATATATCTACCTTGTTAAATTATGGTGTTATGATATTTTAGAAGAATTGTTGTTATTTGATCAAAAGATGTTTATTATTAAATTTATTTTTATTTTTGTTTTTAACATTTATTAATATATGCAGTAAAAATGTGATTGTTTTGAGAAATTATATTATATAAGTAAAATATAATTTATATTTTTTGCTGTAATTGTAAGATATTATAATCAAATAAATATACTAAAAAAATATTTCAATAATACTAATTATAAATTTTTTTTCAATTAAACATATATCAGTTTATGTTACTTAATTATTTTATGTAATCATCTGATAAAATAGATAGATATATCAAAAAATAATTAATTTGAAAATATATATTTTATTGTTTAAATTATTTTTTAAAGAAACAATATTTCTTTTCTAATATCAAGATTATTTGTATGAACTTTTTTAATGAAAACACATTATATACAAATATTTTTTTCATCTAAGAAGATATAGATATAAAATATTTTATTACTTAAAAGTATAATTTATGTTATTTAAAAATATATTTAAGTTAAATATACTATTTTGTAAACTTTCCTTTTTTATGAAACCATATTATATATATACTTATTTTTTCGTTTAAATAGTTTTGTAAATTTTATAAATACTTCTTTTTTATTTTATATTGTTATTTGAAAGATTTTAAAAAGGAAATAATAATATTTAAATATATTTTTATTTCATTAGAGGTATCATAGTAATCAACCAATGTGAGAGTTAACGTGAGCACGACACCTCTTCTCAAATAATATTATAGAGATAACAAAATGAGCAGATTTGAGATGAACCAACTAAAAAGAATTAGTCAAACTAAAAATCCCACGTGACCAGCGGCGCACCACCACGCCCACGCGCTAGGTCTAGACAAAGGTGCCCTCTACCCAATCACGAAGATCCACGTCACAGACCCTGACACAAGTGAAATAGACAAAAATATCCAAAACTCCCCATGATAATAACAAGCGAACCATTCTTGTTCGTCTTCCCTCTCATTCTGAAACATTTTCGAAAGAGAGAGAGAGAAATTATAGAAGAAGAAGAATGTGTGGAATATTCGCGTATCTGAATTTCCACGCGAACAAAGAGAGACGATACATTCTGGACGTTCTCTTCAATGGCCTCCGTCGCCTCGAGTACCGTGGCTACGATTCCGCCGGCATCGCCATCGATTCTTCTCTCCCTCAAAACTGCCATACCTCTTCTCCTCCTCTTGTGTTTCGTCAGGCTGGGAACATTGAATCACTCGTCAATTCCGTTAACGAAGGTTTCACTCACATCTATCTCCATGGATCTTCGATTTACATTTCAAATCGAAGCTTTTCTTTCTTATGATTTGTGTGATATGCAGAGATTACGAAAACAGATTTGAACTTGGACGAGGTTTTCTATTTTCACGCTGGGATTGCACACACGAGGTGGGCTACTCATGGTGAGCCAGCTCCCAGGAACAGTCATCCTCAGTCCTCTGGTCCTGCTGATGATTTCTTGGTTGTTCACAATGGAGTTATTACAAACTATGAGGTCTCTTCTTCTTTTACTCATTTTGTTTTGTTTTTCTTATATTTTCTTATGCTTCTTTATTGTTCCTTGCGTCAGGTACTGAAAGAGACGTTAGTCAGGCATGGATTTACATTTGAATCCGATACAGACACCGAAGTCATTCCCAAGCTTGCTAAATTTGTTTTTGACAAGGCTAATGAGGAAGGTTATTCCTTTTGCTGTGACTACCTTATGATTATTATTTGGGGAAATGTTTAGTTGTAGATACCCCTGAGATGAACCATTTATACTAGCATTCACAGTGGTACGTCTGTTTCTTGTAGGTGAACAGACCGTAAGTTTCTGTGAAGTTGTCTTTGAAGTGATGAGACATCTCGAGGGAGCTTATGCTCTTATTTTCAAAAGCTGGCATTTTCCCAACGAGTTAATTGCCTGCAAGCGTGGAAGTCCCTTGCTTTTAGGCGTTAAAGTAAGCTACTCTCTCCTAGGGAAGAAGACCAAATCTTATATGATTGGGTCATATTTACTTATGAGATTAGGAGATTTCACATCGCTCCTGTCCTGGTTATGAATATTTAAGATTCTACATGGATCTCGATGCTAGCTTTTATCTTTTTCACTCAACCTTTTCAGCGTGTTAGAAACTGCAGTATACCTCATTTGTTTTATCATTGATTTCGTAGGAGCTAGACCAAGATAAGAGCAACACTCATGTTTTCAAGGATGCCCATTTTCTTTCCAAGAATGACCATCCTAAGGAATTTTTCTTATCAAGTGACCCGCATGCTCTTGTTGAGCATACAAAGAAAGTTTTGGTGATTGAAGATGAAGAAGTTGTTCATCTCAAGGTAATTGTTATTCTCAGTGTGTATTCATTCCTTACTAACATCAAGTATGAATGTTCAGTTCTAGCGAATCTGATTGACTGATCATCACTACTGAAACATGTAATAAATATTATGACACATATGTATTATTAATATTGTTCCAGTTTGGAGTTTTTGTCTAGCAAGTAGTTACCTTATTATGGAAGCTATTTAGATATGTGCTCACCACTTCCACTTTTATCAATAGGATGGAGGCGTTGACATACTTAAGTTTGAAAGGCGTAATGGTTCATCTAGACCTGCTTCAGTGGAACGTGCATTATCTGTTTTAGAAATGGAGGTTGAGCAAATAAACAAGGGCAAGTATGATCATTATATGCAAAAAGAAATCCACGAGCAGCCGGAATCTCTAACTACTACAATGAGAGGCAGGCTTATACGAGGTGGTTCAAGCAAACCGAAAACAGTCCTCCTAGGTGGCCTGAAAGATCACCTCAAGACCATACGACGCAGCCGGCGTATAGTTTTCATCGGGTGTGGGACAAGTTACAACGCCGCTCTTGCATCAAGACCTATCCTTGAAGAACTCTCTGGTAATTACTCTACTACATTCATGTTTTGTCTTGATTTCGAACTGGCTCTGCTAACTTAGTTATTTCCACAGGTATACCAGTCAGCATGGAGATTGCTAGTGATCTCTGGGATCGGCAAGGTCCCATATACAGAGAGGACACTGCGGTGTTTGTGAGTCAGTCTGGTGAAACAGCAGATACATTACTTGCTTTGGATTATGCTCGCGAGAATGGTGCACTATGTGTTGGGATAACTAACACAGTTGGGAGCTCCATAGCTAGAAAAACAGACTGTGGTGTTCATATTAACGCAGGAGCTGAGATCGGTGTGGCAAGTACAAAGGTAAATGTGGTGTTCATATGAACATCTGACTATATATCTTTCCAGATTTGAAGCTTAAAACAACTTATGTTTTCTCCAGGCATACACAAGTCAGATCGTGGTGATGGTAATGCTAGCTCTAGCCATTGGAAGTGACACAATCTCCAGCCAAACTAGACGGGAAGCTATAATTGATGGGCTACTTGAACTACCGAGTAAGTCTGAGTAAACTAATCTAAGTTGCTTCTTCTTAAGACTGTCTTTAAGCAATTTGTTTTCTTCATGTTTGAATCCAGATAAGATTAGAGAAGTACTAAAGCTAGACGAGGAAATGAAGGATCTAGCGCAACTGTTGATAGAGGAGCAGTCACTGCTTGTGTTTGGAAGAGGGTACAACTACGCAACAGCATTAGAAGGAGCACTGAAAGTTAAAGAAGTATCACTTATGCACAGCGAAGGAATACTTGCAGGAGAAATGAAACATGGGCCTTTAGCTCTAGTTGATGAGAATCTACCCATCGCTGTGATCGCCACTCGCGATGCTTGTTTCAGCAAACAACAATCTGTGATTCAGCAACTACACGCACGCAAAGGGAGATTAATAGTTATGTGTTCAAAAGGTGATGCTGCGTCTGTGAGCTCGAGTGGATCTTGTAGAGCAATAGAGGTTCCTCAAGTGGAAGATTGTTTACAGCCTGTTGTTAATATAGTGCCATTACAGGTGAATTCTAATCTCTCACACCACCAATCTGATCTACATATTTTCTCTTCTGTTTAAGTTTAATAGTCTTTTGTTTTTGTTTGGTTGGGGCAGTTATTGGCTTATCATCTGACTGTTCTGAGAGGACACAATGTTGACCAGCCGAGGAATCTAGCCAAGAGTGTGACCACTCAATAGGGAAGCTAAAAGGGAGAATGACTCTTAAGTTTTGTATAGTTTTTTTTCCCAGATGCGTTTGGAAGTTCATGTTAGTCTTGTTAATGCAATCGTGTTTTTTTTTTACTTTCCGAGTCTCATCACACGAGTGGAAACCTAAACCGAACAAAAAATTTTTTAAGCTCTTTTAATAATTATATATTTATGCATTTTCATTTTGAAATAAAACTAAGTCTGAAGTCTCTCTACACCTCTCTATCCTCTCACCTCAATCTTTCACAGAGAGGCTCATCGAAATTTAAAGGTTATGTTTTTTTGTCTTCTGATCACAGATCAGACTTTGTTTTGCTTCGGCTTGTCCGATATCACTTCCGTTTAATGGATCTTACTTGGTTAAGACAAGTTTTTGTTGTGTGTTTCAAAACTGAATCAAAGTTGTTTTTCATTTGTTCAAAAACAAAAAAAAATTGTTATTCATCATCTATTGCTGGTTCGGTTTGAATATAATAAAGTTCCGATCAAACATAATTGGATTTCATTTTTCTGATGCTCCTATGTGCTCTCATTTAAATCTTGATGATATTGAAATCAAACGTTTTTGCTGGTTATTCCATAAATCTTGCTCTTGCTTAAAGCGGCTGTTGATATGGCTAGAGAGCTAAGTATCTTGGAGGAAGATTATAAAATTTAGAACATCTCCAAAAGACACTTTATAACACTAAATATAGAGTAACTTTTGGACAAATCTCTCATATAAAATTAAAAAAGCGATGGCGACGGCGATTTTATCTAAGGGGTTTTGATGGTTTTTTGTCGGTGGGATCCAGGGTCGCGGAAGTTTAAGGCAAGTGGTGATATCGTAATCTCAGAGTTTTATGGGATACGATAGCGTGTGGACAGATCTGATTCTGTTCATTCTCTTGGGGGCGAGGTTTGGGAAGGAAGACCAATGGAATTTGGCAACAACAGATTTCCCGAGGGATCTACAGAGATACACTGGGGAGGAGTGATTCGATATCATGAGAGATCTTCCCGACGATTTGGGGTAAGATATGGATAGTAAGATTGGGCAGATTTGGAGATCTACGGAGATCCTCCTGTTTGGTCATCATCAAGATCACATCCTCCAGAGGATC
>CAKOAT010178822.1:22958-40305 GCA_932364175.1 Eruca vesicaria subsp. sativa
CTCAAAGGGTAAAAGGTTTTCCTTATAAAAGATACAGCGAGGACTCAAGCTGTTATCATTGCTTCTTTGCTTACGAGTTCGTTACTCTCTTTTTTTTTACAAAGCAAAGTCTAATTTGGTTAACTATGATGCAAGGTCAGTTACTCGGATGTTCTGGTGATGGGAAGAATGGTGAGGGAGCACGTAAAAGGCTTAGGATCACGGTTCCTCACTTTGATAATTCGGCTGTCATTAAGGCCTTCTCGAGGACTTTGATCGGACGTTGCAGAGCAGGATATGGCAGCTCTCCTCATGAACCTGCCGAAGATTTGGAAGCTGGAAGATCGGGTTATGGGATCAGACCTAGGGATGGGTTTGTTCCAGTTTGATTTTGAAACTGAGGAGGACATTCAAGCGGTTCTCAGTCTCCAACCGTATCATTTCGATTATTGGATGATAGCGTTGGCTCGGTGGCAACCAAAGAAGCCTTTGCATTTTCCTTCTGAGATAACCTTCTGGGTACGCGTAATGGGGGTTCCAATGGATTTCAGGACAATTCCTACTTATGAGAGTATTGGAAATGGGTTTGGTAGAACAACACATGTTGATTTGGATAATAAGCGTATTCAGGTAGTGGTGGATGGTTTTAAAGAGATGTGCTTTGACACTACAGTGGAGTTTAAGGGAGGAGAATTCTATGAGGGGGTGGAAGCGCCTGTATCTCTGCGATACGAGTAGCTGTTCGGTTATTGTCTAACTTGCTTCAGTCTTTGCCACAAGTCTGACATCTGTCCTTTGGTTAAGCGGAGTCCGCAGAAGAGCACGGTGAGAAGGGAGAATAAAGACGGAACCTCTGGAAGATATGAGGATGGGAAACATGAGGATCGGGCTCGAAGTTATAAAGGTGTTGTACTGAATGGACATGGAAATGGGAATCAGCTTAGCAAGGCTAAGGAAGACAGAGAGTACCATGGTAAAGGAAAGGGCAAGCTGTTTGAGGAACCGGACACAAGATGGAGAAAGGTGGCTGGGAGGGGGAATAGGTACCAAGGCCACTACCGTGGTAGTCACAAAAGGGATGGGCAAGGATCGGGTTTGAAACATTCCAAGAATGGTGAGGCTAGGGTGGACGACAAGGAGAGTAGACCTCAAAAGGGGAATACCGGTGGCCTCACTAAAGGAGTTCAGGGCGAAGGTCCAGAAGAGGGGGAGATTAAGAATGATGAGGACAGTCAACATGCCTCTTTGGAATTTCAGCAAGCCCTCCAGGATACTCAAGCTCCGGGAATGTAGGTCATATCGAATCCTATCGATGAGGTACAAGGTGTACAAACTGTGTCTACTATGGTTGAAAATAATTTAATGTTAGGAGAGGAGGACACAATGGATATGGAGGAGATCAGAGCCTGTTTATTACAAAATGGGATCGACATGGACTCAGAAGAGTTTATGAAAGAGAACCCGGAAGAGGAGTTCGAGGAGCTGCTAAAAGAACAGGAACAGGAAGCCATGATTGGGGCTGAGGATAGTGTGGAGGCAAAGGAACAAAAGATTATAGGGGAAGCGGTGGACAGTGAGCAGGAGAAGAACAAAGGGACGCGTAGGAGGCTTGTCAAACCATTAAGCAACACGCTAGGAAGCACTAAGATGCGGACTGCTTCAGCATTGCTTTCCCCGAGAAAGAAAACCACGGCTAAAGGAGGAGCAAGAAAGGGGGAGAATGTAAAGCCACCGGACGGCAGAGGAAACGCTATTGGTATCAAAAAAGAATATTGGTATAAAAAAAGGAGAAACATGTGGTATTCATCGGGAGATTTGAATACACATTTCTATCATGCCTTGACGAAACAGAGACGGGTGCGCAACAGGATTGTGGGTCTACATGATGATGCTGACAATTGGGTAACGAAGGAATCTGGGGTGGAAAACGTAGCAGTGAAGTATTTTGAGGCTCTTTTTACTTCCACCACCCCATCGGAATTTGATGCTTTCCTGGCGGAAATCCCATCTTATATTACACCGCAAATGAATCACAGATTATTGAGAATGGCGACGGAGGAAGAGGTTCGGCAAACTCTGTTTTTGATGCATCCCGGGAAAGCACCAGGCCCTGATGGGATGACAGCCCTCTTTTTCCAACATGCTTGGCACGTAATTAAGATAGACTTGGTGAATATGGTGAATAAGTTTTTGGTTTCAGGAGTTTTGGACCCTCAGCTAAATAAAACTCACATCTGTATGATTCCCAAAACGGAGAGGCCCACAAGAATGACGGAGCTTCGACCAATCAGCCTGTGTAATGTTGCTTATAAAATCATTTCAAAGGTTCTATGTCAACGGCTGAAAATCTGTTTGCCAAGGCTAATTTTGGAAACACAATCGGCTTTTGTTCCAGGGCGTCTGATTTCGGATAATATTTTAATTGCTCAGGAAATGTTTCATGGATTGAGGACTAATAAATCCTGCCAAGGAAAGTTCATGGCGATAAAAACATACATGAGTAAAGCATATGACATGGTGGAATAGGATTTTATTAAGGCTTTGCTTTCTAAAATGGGTTTTGATCCGAGGTGGATAAAGCTTATGATGGAGTGTATTTCGTCTGTCCAGTATCGGGTCTTAATTAATGGCCAGCCTCGAGGATATATTAAACCACAGAGAGGATTGCGACAAGGAGACCCACTGTCTCCATATTTATTCATAATGTGTACGGAGGCTTTGATATCTAACATTAAAAAGGCAGAGAGGTTGAAGCCTGTTTCAGGGATGAAGGTGGCCAGAGCATGTCCGGCTATTTCCCACCTTCTTTTTGCGGATGATAGTTTTTTTTTTGTAAGGCGCAACCGGAGGAATGTCAAACCATATTGCATATTCTTAAGGAATATGAAGTAGTCTCAGGCCAACTGATAAATTTCATAAATCTTCAATCCAGTTTGGGCATAAGATTGGGGAGGCAAAGAGGCAGGAATTGAGAGACATTCTTGGTATCCAAAATATGGGTGGCATGGGGTCATATCTGGGACTTCCAGAGAGTTTAAGTGGGTCGAAGATTCAGGTGTTTCGTTTTGTGCAGACCAGGTTGAATAAGAGGGTTAATGGCTGGTCTTTCTGATTCTTCACAAAAGGGGGAAAAGAAGTGATTATCAAATCTGTGGTCACTGCCTTACCGAATCATGTGATGTCATGCTATAGATTGCCTAAGGCGACTGTTAAAAAACTCACTGCTGCAGTAGCCCAATTCTGGTGGAGTCCTGGGGGAAGCACAAAAGGGATGCATTGGAAATCATGGGATAAACTATGTCTTGATAAGGATAATGGTGGTTTAGATTTTAAGGACTTGGAGGATTTTAATACGGCAATGTTGGGTAAACAATTATGGCGCCTAATCGAGAAACCAAATTCTCTGTTTTCTCGTGTTTTTAAGGGTCGGTATTTTAGGAATGCGACGCCTTTATTCGATCATATTCCCCATCATATGGATGGAGAAGTATGGGTAAACAATTATGGCGCCTAATCGAGAAACCAAATTCTCTTTTTTCTCGTGTTTTTAAGGGTCGGTATTTTAGGAATGCTACGCCTTTATTCGATCATATTCCCCATCATATGGATGGAGAAGTATGATTTCTGCTAGATCTCTGGTTTGCAAAGGACTTATTAAACGGGTGGGATCAGGATCATCTATCTCTGTATGGAATGACCCCTGGCTCCCAACCACTCGCCCGAGACTAGCAAATAAAATTCAATTTTCTTCTACTTTTTCTTCTCTTGGTTTTTTCCCCCGGATATAACAGTGGATTATCTAATCAGTCCAGACACGCGAACTTGGAATATGTCGGTTATAAGAGCTCTCATAGATCCGGAGGATGTGAAAATAATTGAGAGTATACCTCTTAGCAGGACACAATTGGTGGACAGGGATGGCTGGCATTTTACTAAACATGGAAAATATACGGTTCAATCGGCATATCAACTAGCAAGGGTATATCCAGACAAAAGAACCACACCTGAGTTGTATGGCCCCACAGTGGATGTATTAAAAGCATTTTGTTGGAAAATTCTATGCCCACCTAAGCTGAAACATTTCTTGTGGCAATTATTATCGGGATGCATTGCAGTACGAATAAACCTTCAGGCACGAGGGATAAAAGGGGATACAGGTTGTGACAAATGTGGAGCTGATGAGGAAACGATTAATCATGTGTTCTTTGAATGTGCCCCAGTACGACAAGTCTGGGCACTTTCACAGATTCCTTCCCATCCAAATCTTTTCCCAAAGGTTTCGTTATTCGCGAATATGGATTATTTATTTTGGCGGGTGATTCCAAAGTTGGAAGATCATTACTTTGCATGGATCTTGTGGTATATTTGGAAAGTGCGGAATAACAAAATATTTAGTAATTTGGATATCGATCCACAGAACACACTTACGTTGGCACTCACAGAATCGACCTTGTGGAAAGAGGCACAAGTAAAGGCAGTTCAGAGCGATCCTCAACAACTGGCAGAGGACACTCTACCAGTTATTTCGGGAAGATGGTGTTTTGTGGATGGCTCATGGAAAGCAAATGATCAGTTTGATGGGCAAGGTTGGTATAGCACGCTTGAAGGGTATGTAGGTTTAATGAGTGCAAGGAATGTTAGGGCCAGTATGTCTCCACTTCATGCAGAGGTGGAGGCACTTATTTGGGCAATGGAGAGTATGCGAAACTTAAGACAGTATCATGTTACATTTGCAACGGACATGTTCTCAATTGGTGAAGATGGTTTCGGAACCAGAAGAATGGCCAGCGTTTGCAAGTTATCTTCATGATATCAAGACGCTTCAAGAGAGTTTCAACAGCTCGACAATAATTCATGTCAAACGAACACTGAACTCGCGGGCGGATGGCCTAGCACGGAATGCCAGGATGCAACCGTTTTTCGTCATTCACATGGATACAGAGTTACCGGTCTGGTTCACATAGTCTATATGAGTCTGTAGGTCGATGTCAAAAAAAAAAAAAAAACACTAAATATAGAGTTTTTGGCTCTCCAAAAAGAAACTTTAAAATTTCAAATTTGAAATTTTGAGTAGTGAAACTTCATATTTGAAATTTCAATTCTCAGAACTTCAAATTTGAAGTTTCATCTTTTTATTTGCATTTTAATCCTTACAATTAATTATATATTATATTTAGGATTTTTTAATATTTTCTCGTTTAACATTTTAATCCTTAAATTTTTTATATCTTATAAATATTTCAGATTTTTTTTTATAAATTTAAGTTTTATACAAACAAAATATATATTATTTTAAAACTAAAATTAGACTTCACAAATATTATAAAAGACACTTATTTTTTTTATAAAAAAGTACATGAAAAGCATAGTTAATACATAAATTTAAATATTACAACAATATTAATAGTATGGTAATTTTTTTCTGAAACCTTCAAAATCACCAAAATATTATCCAAATAAGTATTGTGTAATTGACGATAGAGCATTATGGAAATATTATATGAAATAATGTGATTGTTTGTATTTTATTATTTAGTTATGTATTTTTATTTACAGTTTTATATTTTAAATTAAATATTTTTTAATTAATATTATTGTTATGTTTTCATATATATGTTAGTTATTTATAAAAACAATTATGAATTTATATTAATTATGACAAATACAAGGACCATAAAGTTAAATACAAATAATTTTAAAGTTAGATTTGAAGTTTTGCATTTGGAAAAAACACATTTAAACTTCAAAAATATAATTTTGCAAACTCTAAAATAGAGTGTCTTTTTGAGATGTTCTTAATAGCTTGCTAAAATAAAGATTTTGATTACCTTGTTGATCAAGAAAATCCTACCTTGTTGATCAAGAAAATCCTAAATTTTATTTTGATTCCAGCTGTTTTTTATTATTATTTTTTTTTTTGTAATGGCAAGAAAATTAGTCTGGAATAAGTTGTGTGATAAACCAGTATTGATAATTGGTTTCATTTAAGCTGGAATTTTATGGGTCATACCTACATAACAATAATAATCCGGTTCAATCCAACAATGTAACCGGTCTGGTCTAATAAAGTATGTATAAATTAAAAATGACTTGAAGCATTTACAAGACACAAAAACCCTAGCAAGCATATCCAGCAGCAGCAGCAGCAGCCGACTCCACCAGCAGCGACAGCGAAGGAATGAAGAAGATGCCTTCGAAACTGTTCGACGATAACGGCGGTGACTTTCCTCAGAACGAAGGCCCCGTTGAGTTAGAGGTCGACAACGAATACCGTCTTAAGTTGGAACGCAAAAGAGAGGCGGAGGATCTGAAGCGATTCAGTAAGGCGGTTGCGGAAGGTAGAATCGTGGAGGACGGAGAAGAAGACGAATCCGAATCGGACGAAGCTTCTGACCCAGAGGAGGAGATTGGAGTCGATGAAGTCGCAAAGTGGATGTCTTCTTTAACTAAGTTAAAGGAACATGATCCTGAGTTTCTAGCTAGAGGGGAGAGCGATGATGATGATGATGTTGTTGAGAAGAAGGATCGTAAGAAGAAGAAAAAGAAGGTGTACCTGAAAGATGTTCAGGCGCGGCAATTACTTAAAGAAGGTCCAGATGCTGGTGAGGAAGATGAAGGGAGGAGTAGTAAGAGTGTTCGGACTTACGGTGAGCAGCAAGAGGAGCTGAGGCGAGCTGTGTCCGATGCTCTGGAGGCTGATGAGAGTGATGATGATGATGAGGATCTCTTGAAAGTCAAGGAAGGAGATGATGACTCTGAGGAAGATGAGGAGCTTAAGGAGATGGCTGATGAGTATTTCGGTAAAGAGTCTGAGCTCGGTGAGGGTGACAGGTTCTTGAGAGATTACATGCTGAAACAGATGTGGAAGGATAAAGATGGAAATAGCAAAACCCAAGTCATTGATGAAGAAGAGATTCAGCAGGTCTCAGATGACGAGCGGATGGTTATTTTGCAAGAAGAGTTCGAGACTAAGTATCGTCATGAGGAGAAGGATGTAGGGGGAATTGTTATGAGTCAGTCTAGGTTTGTTGAAGATTCCGTGAGGAAGAAGGATAACCCCAGGAAAAAACAGAGACAGAACAGGGAGGATAGACAGAAGATTGCTGAGATTGAGAGGCAAGAAGAGCTTAAGCGTCTCAAGAATGTCAAGAAGAAGGAGATTAAGGATAAGATGAAGAAGATTCTTTCTATTGCTGGTTTTAAGGACGGGGAAGAATTTCCTTTAGAATCACGGAACCTCGACGATGAGTTTGATCCTGACGAGTATGATAAGATGATGAAAGCTGCTTTTGATGACAACTACTATGCTGCTGAGGACTCTGAGCTACATAGTGATGATGATGATGATGAGAAGCCTGACTTTGACAAGGAAGATGAACTTCTTGGACTCCCAAAGAATTGGGATGTGATTCAAAGTGGGGATGGGTTTACTGCCACCAGAGAAAAGGTCTTAAAGCAGAAGGAGGATGGCATCAGTGATGATGACAAACAGGAAGAGGAAGACGAAGAAGGAGAAGAAGTTGAGGAGGAAGAAGAGAGAGAGGGTAAGAGGAAGAGAAAGAGAAAAGCATCTCTTGTGAAACGAGCCAACGAAGCTTTGATGGAGGAGTACTACAAGCTAGACTATGAGGACATAATTGGAGATCTGAAAACAAGGTTTAAGTTTGCAAAAGTACAACCTAACAGCTACGGGCTAGAGAAGGAAGAGATCCTCTTCTTGGACGACACAGAGCTGAACCAGTACGTACCATTGAAGAAGATGGCTCCTTACATGGAAAAGGACTGGGAAGTGAACAAATATAAGCTCAAGGAGCAGAAACACAAGTTCAGTGAGTTGCTGGAGAGGATTGATAATCCTGATGAGAAGAGAAGCAAGAAGAAGAGCAAGAAGAGGGATGCTGAAGAGAAGAAAGATGTTGTTAAGGAGAAGAAGCCAGCAGCACCGATAGCAGATGAGGAAGGCGAGGCTGAAACAAGCAAACTGTCAAGGAAGGCGAAGAGAAGAAGACGTGAAGCAGAGAAGAAGCTTCCTCCTAACAGAATGGTTGCTTATGGGAAGACAAATTGAACAATGAATAAGTAAGAGAATAATGGTCTTTTTACTCTCTTTGATCGATTTGAGACTCAAGTCATAGTTTTGATTTCGTATTGTTTTTTATTTATCCTGGTTTTAGTATGCAACTCTTTGATCTGTTGCTTTTGGTTGTGCCCCTTTGATATGTTATAAATCATCAGAAACTACATTTGAATTATACACAACAGAAAATGTTTCTCTTGAATAGATCAGAATCTACCGACTGCAAACACCACCCTTGGTAGTTATGATTTGTAGTAAACTAGATCGTTGGCTGGGCTTATGCGCGGATTACTGCATACGATTTCTTATGACCTTTGAAGAAATTGAGGTGTTTTATATATTGTGTTCGTTTTTGTGGGAAAAGCATTCAGAGAAGCAGTTTATTTCAATTGGTATTTTGATGCTGCATCTACAATTAATTACTCTTCGTCTCTTCCCATCCGTGTGTAGGTAAAGGTGAATGTTCTTTTTTAGTCCCACTCTTGTTTTTTCAGCTACTACTGCAAAGGGATATATTAAAGAGATAATTGGCTAAAGTACCCTATTTGCCACCTATAATTAGCGAATTAACCTTGATGTGATTGTTGCTTTTCGTCGGACCATTTTGCCCTTCCATGTATTGATCACCTATTTTCGTAGACTAACACGCCTACGGGTAGCTGTGTCAGAGCGCCACCCACGCGTGAGTTATTTCCCGTCAACCTTTCGGTTTTCCAGTAAAATCGAATGCATGCTTTTTTATTTTCGAAATTTGAATTTCGTCATTAATTTCCATAACTAAGAAAATTTATCCCACCACTCTGAATAGTAACCTCCCTCTCCATTTCAACTTTCCATCTTCCCACTACTGTCAATCTTGTTTTCTAAACGGAAAAACAACCGACTTTGTTCTTAAAAATTCTTCGATCGCCGATCTCAACCTTCCTAGACGATTTTTTGCTTGTGGTGATGAACCCGTCGGCGACAGAGTCGTCTCTTACCACAAGTATCGAAGAACAGAGCAACTAATTGAAGCATTAGACGAAGACGAGTTAGCCTTTTTCCAGAGAACTCAATTCTCGAAGGTCCTCTCTCTCGATGATAATCCTCCTTTCTCCGGCGCGTTCTGTCACTTTGTTTGTGTTCGTATGCTGAAGACCCGCAAGCTGTACGAGATTTGGCTTGTTTTTGCTGGATACCCAATAAGGATATCTCTTAGAGAGTTTTCGATCGTCACCGGCCTCAACTGTGATAGGGTTCCACAATCAAAGCGTAAGAAAAGGAAAAATCCTCTACACGAGAAGCTCTATTGGAATGACTTGTTTGGCTCGCTCAAGTCTTGTAGTGTGGATATGGTGATTGATATGCTGAAGACAAGGAAGGTTAAGGATAAGGATACTCGTCTCAAAATCGCGTCTTTAGCAATAACCGCTTCTATTTTAGTCCCAACCTCACACTCTCCGAAGATTCTCCCGGAGCACGTTGAGATGATAAGAGAACTTGATGAGTTCCTCGCTCTCCCTTGGGGAAGGACTTCCTTTCAAAATCTTGCGAATCACTTATGTTATGAATCAAACTAGGATCGTTCACTTTCTTCTGTACGAATCTGTAACAAACTCTCTCACTCTTCGAGTATTCAACCTAATCACTCTCTAACGCTCGTTTGCAACCAAGATTTAAAGAGATAATAAGAGATGAACACACAGAGTTTGTTTTCCCAGTTCGAACCCTCCCTTGAGGCTATCTACGTCTGGGTGCTTGACGGTACAAGCAAAGCTTCTTATTATCACTCAGATTCAACGAGCTTTACAAGAGAAAAGGAAAGATCAATTGATCAAGAACCGATACAATTGAATCACCTCACCAAGAAGAATTCTCTCTCTCTCTCTTTTCGTAACTGAATAAGATCCAAAAGCTTCGACCCTGAGCACATCCTTTCTCAAACACTTATATAGTCGAGACCGGTTTGACTTGAGTTAACCAAACCAATAACGAACCGGTTATCTTCAATTAACTCTTCAAACCACCAACACGCCAAACCAACACTGGTTAAGCTCCTTGTTGAATTATGTTGCGTGTCACAGCTTACAACAACTTACTCAAGAAGGATGCAGTCTCACTAGCGCAAGATTCAATTGCCCTAAGGGGATATGTTGAAGCCATTCAACTGGTGCTTATCGCCGCTGTTCCTGATTTGAAAGAAGAGGTGGTTCACTCTGCTCCCGTTGTTGTTCTTTTCGAAAGCGAGGGTGAAATGGATGCGGAAGAGGAAGCACCGCATGTAGGTGAGGAAGGGGACGCGGAGGATTTGCCATCTTCCGATAAATTTATTGTCAACCCGCGCAATGCGAGAGAACTCAATTCAGAGTGCCAGGTTAGTGACATCAAGAATATTTTTACCGTTAAACATAATTGTTACTGAATTGACGATTATTTACTGCTAAGACTTTGAATATGAATGCGTATTAAACTTGTTTGATTATGGAATAGTTTCTCACCCCTGTGTACAATGCTATTAGTTAATCATCGTTTATTAAAGATAATATTATAATTAGTCGTAAAGTAATACTTTCCCGGGAAACTAGTAAGTTAACTGTTGACGTTGCTCTTAACTGTTACGTGAAAACTTTTTGGATAAATGTTTTATTACCATTAAAAATTTTCGGTTAATCTATTATGTTCATGTAGGTGGCTGTTAGATCAATACTGAGCGACCCTGACGAGGAGTGGTATCTACAACATGACTTCTCATGGCCCGACGAACAAGAAGATCCCACCGTAGATAGTATGGTGAAGCTCATCAACGAAGGGTTCCTATTTGATAACAATATGTTCAAGGGAGGTATAACATCATCCGAGCTTCAAAAGTTAAGGGGACTGAAACAGAAGGGTAAGCAGCCTAAACACAAACAAGTTCCCGCGGATATGGGTGAGCAATCAGAGGTTCCGCCGCCAGGCCAAGGTGCTGTTGATCCTATTGCCAACATCGTCTCATGGAAGCTTCACGAAGAACTTGCCTCTATGGAGTCTCGAATAGCTAAGGCCGTGGACCAACAATTAAAGTCAAATATGAAGGCTATGGAGACAAGACTCACAAGATGTGTTGTTGACAACATCCATTCGATGAAAAGGGGGGTTATAAAGGCCATTGTCGACTACCTGAGAAAGACAACATCTTCTACGCCTAGCATTTCAGACGTACCACCACGCCATCCGCCAAACCCAACAAGCCTTAGGGTGAGTGGACATGGGGAAGCGACTGCTGAAGCAGACGCTGAAGAGATGGCCGTTGACGATCCTGAACCTCGAGTAAACCAGTCCATCAGGCGCATTTTAGATGACCTTCAAGCATCATCACACAATCAAGAGGTTGGTGATATTTTATCTTCAACTACTTACTTACTTTCTACCCCTTAAAACATACCGATCACCCTATCATAGCAGGCAAATGTAGACGGAAATGTCTCTCAGCAAGATGCCAACACCAAAGCACCTCCAGAGCACGAGAGAACAGAGATTCTAACCACGGAGGTTACCCGCTAAACCCTGTGATAACTGTTAAAAAATATTATTACCACAATTTAATCGGTTTGCTGTCTTTACAAAATGGTATCTAGTCCTTTTTTTAAATCCTATCTCACGTAGGATGCTGGTAATATATCACCCTTGAACCCTGAAGCTGAATCAACATCTGGGACCACAATCCCTGCTGTCCCAACGGTACCATCCATGGTAATCCTTATCCTTTAGTTTTACAAGTTTTTTAATTAACATAAGCTTCTAAATCCTTCGCTAATGCAGGGTGATCCGAGTGGGAATGTCAATAATCAGGAACTCAGAGACCGCCCATCCATCGATCCCATGGACACCGAAACCATCTCTGATAAGGTTTTCGGGAAAATATTAATTTTATGTTTTCTTAATAGTTTACCGGTTACAAATTCAGTAAACATACAACAATTTTGTTAGTTGGTATATATTACCACTATACTGCTGATGTTTGCAGGAATTGGCGCAATGGTCAATGACCCTAGCGACTGTCGAAACGGCTACTGGAACAAGTACCACAGAAGCAGTACATGTAATGTCTCATCTACTACTCTTGTTTTCCTGTTTTCACTTCTGATTGTCTATGATCTGACATTTTCATAGGGGGAATCATCTCAGCTGGATATTGAGCCTCCCTCATTTTCTATTGGCCTCACCCAATTAGAGGCATCAGAGCGTGTTCTTCAGCCTGCTCCACTTACCGTTGTGCTTCCTCCCGCTGGGCAATCATCCGACACCCTGGACCCACTAAGAGCCCAAAGACAAACAATACCCCATCTGCTTTACAAGACTATGAGCTAGACCCCAAGAGTAAGCCTGGATTCCGCGTCCTTCCCGACCTTCACAAATTGTTCGACCAGATGAGGCAGCGGATTATACCCACGGGGTGAGTGTACTTCAACGATTTACTGGAAATATTCCTCTTAACTGTCAACATTTTATTTATCCGATAATAAAACATGTAACCGTTTTTAATTATTTTGTAGGTTTATTCACTTGGATGGTCCATCCGCTCTGACTGGGGCCGAGTTTGTGGACATTGCTTTTAGGAAAAGTATAATGTCTCCTCTGGTAAGACTCAAACTTTTTGTCTCATCTACATATGAAATTATATTGTTCTATAATAACATTATATTTCTGCAGACTGTCAACACTATAATGCGCTTCCTGGCTGTTGAGCACGAAGTTCCCGGCAAGTCTATCAAAATCTTCGACATGAGCCTCCCTACTGCTATGAAGAACAACTACCCAAAGTTCGTCAAGATGGGTGTCCAGTTGCGTCCAAAATTTAAGTTCACAGATGACGTGATTTTGCGTCTTCAAGGTAACCCGGCAGACTTAATCTATTTCCCTCTCTATATTGATCCGAGACACTGGATAGCGGTGGTTGTGGACATAAAAGCGTGGGATATACAAGTTCTCGATTGCAACGTCACCTTGAAGACAGACGCTATGATCAAAAAGGACCTCAATCCAGTAGCCAACATGCTTCCCTATATCATCAAAGCCTGGAATCCTGACTCTAGCGCAGATACCATCAAGCCATTCACCATCACTAGGCCTAAGGTACTTCCACAGGTAATTCCTCTGGACTCACCATCACTGACTTTAAATCTCTTTCCGGTAAAACATAATATTTACAGTTAAGAAAATTATTTAAGGCCAACGAAAATCATTACTTTATTCCGGCTCTACTTTTCATAAACCGCAGGCAGCCTCGCTAACCGATGATGGGGCCCTCACTTGTCTTTACGTTGATGCACACTGCCAGAAGGGATTGGAAGCTTGCAAATTCCTAACCCCACAGGTCCTCCCTGATGCGTCTAAGCAGCTATGTTTGAAGTTCTACAGGTTCATTACCAAGAACCCACCTCCTAATCAGCAGCAACATCAATCCTAATAGTCATCTCCAACTTCTGTACGACTACTTCGCTTGATGTAAAATATTTTCTTAAACAATTTCCTTCCCTTTGTTGACCGTCATACTTATTAGTGTTTTAGTTGGATTTGCGTAATTTCCTTTTTCTTATTATTCTACTATGTTCCTGTTTCTGCAGTGTGCATTATGTCCTTATTGATCACGCCTATATTTCGTACACTACAAGTTCTCATCAACTACCCTTGCTCAATGTAGAGATATAGCTAATCAATCCTTTCTCATCCACTACCCTTGCTCAATGTAGAGTGACATCTCGTTTACTTCCTCCAAATAATGTTTGTCTTCATTTTCTCAAGTCACCTAATATAACCACTTTGTTGTCCGCATAACAATAAAATATTAACGTTTAAAAAACATTTTACCGGTTACCCAACTTCATTACTGATACGAATAGTACAGGTTCCGGATATTACATTAGAGGACAACATTTTTCTCATCCCTTGTCGATCTACACATATTTTGTCAACAAGGGAGAGCTTTGGGGAACATGTTTAACATAATACATAGCAAAATAAAAGGTCGCCCCAGATCAGACCTACAAAAGACCATCCTACCATCCGTTGCTCCTCTTACTACCGAGCATTTCCCTTCTTATATGGGCATTTTACAAGTGGCGCGGTTATGATCCACCCCACCACATCTCGTGCAAGTCCTCTTCCTCTTGAAACGTACAGATTGCTGATAAAAATACTTTTAACAGTTAATAAGAATCTTGGCAGGTAAATATTAAATTGGAAACATATACACATGGTACTTTATTACTCTGCTTAGTGATTGGAGTTCCTTACCCTTATTTCTCCGGCGGAGAGTATCCTGCTCTTCCTTGGCCGTCGTGGAGGCTTGCGTGTGTTGGGCGGGAGCAGTTTGAAGGAGTCTGATCCGCCTGCGGTGACATGGTTAATGCTCACGGGGTTTATGCCACCTTCATACGCCTTCTTCCAGTAAACGCTGCTGTACTCGTGCGCCATTAAGTCTTCCACCTTATGAGCTCGGTTGAGCGCAGCAGCAAGTGCGTGGACACAAGGGAGCCGGAGCTTATCAAATTCCTTGCATGAGCAGCTCTTCCTCTTCAGATCAACACGGTAGAACATCCCCAAGCTATCGCGGACTTCATACTCCTCGTCAATGATATGCCGGACATTGAATCCCGTTGAGAATTGAAAGTTACGCGCCAAGATTGCAGTAACCTTAGGTGTTACCTCGTTCGTGTTTGCGTTTGCGGCCTCACACCTGGCAGAGAACCAACCCATCATCATGGTCCTTAT
The DNA here is from genome assembly GCA_932364175.1 of Eruca vesicaria subsp. sativa. Classification (NCBI taxonomy): domain Eukaryota; kingdom Viridiplantae; phylum Streptophyta; class Magnoliopsida; order Brassicales; family Brassicaceae; genus Eruca; species Eruca vesicaria. Next base: position 37,747 of record CAKOAT010178822.1, read on the forward strand.
GTACTCCAAAAGAGCTACAATCGGGTATGCGCGTGCTTCCGCCAATGCTGCATTGAGGGACTCGGCTAGGTTACTTGTCATGATGTTGTACCTTTCTCCCTCAAAGTGAGCCCTCGCCCAGTGCTCAAGACCGACTCGAATAAGATAGTCTGCGCATGCAATGTCCATCTTCTTGATTTCATTGAAGTGGACATAGAAGTCCTCAATCTTATAAGCCCTTGCAGCTCTGCCTATCTGGTAAATCAGGTGTTTCTTTTTGAATATTGTTTGGACGTTTCTTTGAAGATGCAGAATACAGGCGCAGTGATGCGACATTGGGTAAACCTAAAGCATATACAAAAATACGAATCAGTAAATTATTTCTTTTCCGTTAAATTTTTACAGTAACTGGAAACTTTTTTATTAGCAGTAAATCTTCTAAATAACTGTAAATTATCTTGTTTAATGCATGACAAACAAAATGTGACTAACCCGTCTTATCCCGGCGTAGATTGAATTGTGACGATCAGAGACAAATACTAGTTCCTCTGAGTCGGGGATTACAGCCGACAGTTTTCGGAAAAACCATGTCCAAGCCTCATCATTTTCGCTATCCACTATTCCAAACCCGATGGGGTAAATGTGGTAGTTTTCGTCTAGGGCACTAGCAGTCAGAAGACATCCAGCATATTTTCCCTTTAGGTGTGTCCCATCAATAATCACTACCTTCCTCATGAAAGGGTACCCTTGGATGCTTGCGCCGAAGGCGAAGAATAGGTACTTGAACCGCTGCGCACCTTCGGGAGCTGTCGTTGCCTCCAACGCCACCACAGTCCCTGGGTTAGTAGTCTGCAACATTTGCAGATAGGATGGGAGGCTTTGGTATGACGCCACCGCGTTACCCACTCCTTGGTTAATTGCTAGCTCCTGTGACCTCCAAGCCTTCCAGTAAGAGATTGGGACGTTGTGATCGTGCCTTATTATGTCCCTAATTGCTCCTGGTCTTGGTCCAACACCAGCGGAAGGTCCATACCTATGCTTAATCATATCTCCCACAAAGTTGGAATTTGCATGGTGTCGGAACTCCCACCTATCAGCCACCGAACACGTGTGCATGTTATCTAAAGTCCTCACCTCGAAGCTTGCAGACCCTCCCAGCTTCGCCGCATACACTCTCCATGCACAAGATGCTCCCCTACATTGTAGTACCATTTTCCCTGGCTCTGACTTCTTGATCAGGAACCTAAACTTGTTTGTGATGGCATGTAGGGTCATATGGAGTTTGAAGGCTTCTCTGCTCTCAAATATCTTCCCCACAAAAAGCTCCCCCGTTGTCTCATCTGTCCCACGTTCTGATACGCACAAATAAAATGGTATTCATTTCATCATACTAAATTGGAAGGTAATTTAATGTTTTCCGTAAATAGTTAAGTTTACTGTTAAATTGATAACAAACGATAAACATCCTACATGAAGTGTTTGAGTCTTTTTTAGTTTAACCGTAAACTAAGTTCTTTTCTTGGAAAATCATTGTATTGCTAGAATGTAAAAATTTATCCTTAAATTTAAAAAATAATTTCATACCTCCAACTTCAATGCCACTAGGTTGTTGCCTGATAATATCGTTTCCTTGAGTGGACTTTCTCTGTCCTCTACTACCCCCCGCCTCGTCAAATCACTACAAGAAAACACGTCCTTTACTAGGACGGGTTTTCCTCGTTATTTCCTAGTAAATGGCCCTTTACTAGGAAATAGCGAGGAAACGTGTTTCGTCGAAAGACGTTCATTGTAAAGGCTATTTTCCTCGTAAAGGCCTAGCTAATTTACGAGGGAAGGTTTCCTCGTAAAGCCGTGGAAAACATTTCCTCGTAAGCTCCACGTATACTTTCCTCGTAAGGGCATAGTAAACCATTTCCTCGTAAACTCGTAGTAGACACTTTACGAGGAGTTTGCTAGGAAAGTTTACGAGGAATTTACCTCGAAACCTTTACGAGGATTTTACTTCGAAACAATTTTTTCCTATTAAAAAAAAATATTTATAAATTAAAATTATATATATTTAAAAAAATTAAAAAAATAAATAAAAAAATATTTATAAATAACTAATAATATACAATATTAAGTTTTAAAATTCATAATATACAATTAAAAACTAAAAAAAAACTAAAAATGATGCTGGTCTTGATCAAATTGGTTCACGAAGTCGTCTCCAGGGTCGTTGGATGCCGGCTGTGACTGAGATGGTGGAGGCTCTTGGGATGGAAGGGCTCCGCTTTCCCGTCTCTGACGCAACACTTCCACCAGTTGCGGGTTTGTTAGCGCCACAACGTCGAGGATACCCGTGAGCGTACGCACATGAGACTGCGTCGCCTGCAACTCCATCTGCGTCGTCTGCAACTCCGTCCGTAGGTGCGCATTGTCATCGGCTTGTTGGTGAACATAAGCCGATGTCGCTGCGGGGACATCGTTAACCGAGCCAATCCCGATAACACGGCCCTTTTTCCTCGGAACGACCTGTAAATTAAAATATTAATAACCGAAGCAATAAAATTAAATAAATAATAAAAATTAATATATTAA
>CAKOAT010178822.1:46137-79470 GCA_932364175.1 Eruca vesicaria subsp. sativa
TTGTGTTTGATCAAGTTTATATCTGATTTTTTTTGGTGTGTTTCAAATGAATCACATAAGGTGGTATTTATAGAAATTTTCGAATCTGAGCATTTACTAGGAAATTGCTAGGAAAAGTAGGTACAAAACATGTGTTTTATTTAAATTCGATATTTCCTATCTATTTCCTCCTAATTTCGTAGTAAGAAACTATTTCCTCTTAATTTCGTAGTAATATTTTACTACGTCTTTACGAGGAAAGTGTTTACTACGGCATTACGAGGAAAAGTACTTTTTCCTCGTAAATTTACTAAGGTCTTACGAGGAAAGTATTTCCTCGTAAATTTTTGAGGAGCTTACGAGGAAATTTGCTTTCCTCGTAAGATCCTAGTAAATGCTTAGTAACTTTACGAGGAAGAATTTTCCTAGTAAAATTTCCTAGTAAATGCTTTGTTTTCTTGTAGTGAATTCTTGAGTCAAGTTTCTCATCCAGGGCAATGAAGAGTCACCCTCAGCAACATGGTCGTCAACACCCAATGCGAGTGACAGCTGTGTCGCTGAACCGGTACCTGAAAATGCATAGTTTGTCGCATAAATATTTTTTTTACGGGTAACTAATTCATTTTCTCGTAATTCTATAAATGTTAAGATCATTACTCATATTTGATGCATTTTCTTCAGACAGCTGGTGATCTGCAAGTAGGAAATTTGCAAATGCACCAATTTGAAATGGTCTTTCTACCTCCTCATCACTCAGCATTACTCCCTTCCCCTTGTCCCGTATTATCTCTTCCACTTCATTTCCTGTTGCCCTAGTTAATAGTGTATACACCTTCCGGTTACATATACGTGTCTCCTTAACATATAATTTGATCGTTATACATTAATAAAATACTCATACCTAACGCGAAGGTAAAATCTTCAGTTTGAACTTCAAGGTTAGTTTCCTCTGATACTCTTATATCACCTCCTGTTATTGGTGCCCCCGCCTGGGTAAGAGGGATGTGAGAAGAGCCCTCTGAAGAGTCTATGTTTATGGTCATTGTTGGGTCAAGCTGTTGATCATTGGCGCCATACCCCAGGGACGTTTGCTCCAGTATGCTCATTTCATCCGGCGTGCATATTCCCCTAAGTATTTCCTCGTACACAACCAGGTACCCTCTCGCAGTCAAATCTGTTAACATAAATCATATCAGTTACCTAGCAACAATGAATGTTATCAGTTAATTTTTGTGTTCGCTAGTTTGTTAACAGAAATCATAGCAGTTACCGATGATTTTATCTGATAACTATAGCTTTTACCTGGAAACTTATTATTTACCTTTACTGATTATTTTAACTGATAGATCCTTTTCAGGTAAACCATATATTTACGGATAACTACTTTGTTTCCGGGGAAAAATAATTTTACCTTCGATACTAACTAAACCGCTGGCTGGAAGTGGTTGTTCAGCAGCTGTTATTCCATCTTCAACATCCCTCTGCCTCCGGTAGTTGTAAACATCCTCTCCACCCAATGTCACATACATCTCCTGCCACACATTGTCAACCCTAACCGCCATGAAAACAGCCACATCTTCGTCCTCGTTTATTTCGATGGGTGGTGCTGAGTACTCCTCAGGCTCTTTTTCAAGGTCTGGGTAGTGGTAAGTCAGCAGCACAGGGGCGTTGACTCCGTACAGGGGGTCTACGTTGAACTTCTCCCTCACCATACCAAGAAGTGAGATGAAGCTTTTGTTCTCCTTCAGCTCCACGTCACCTCTTACCATGGTTTTATCCACGTTGAACCTCCATGCGCCTTGAGCGCCTCGTTCCCAGTCTCCAACTACGAGACGAACTTGGTGTCTCATCCTCCAAACCTGTTTCGGTGTAACAATAGATATATCAGAAACTCTAACCTTTTCAGGAAATCGAACTTCCTTTGCAACAGAGGATATATACGAGTAGCTATGAACTTACACTCCGAGTGAAAACGATTTCTGTCTCTTGAGTTTATCTTCTTCAAACACCAAATCACAGCTTTCGTTCTCCCTCTTTCTCTCCCACTATTTTTTTTTTGTTCTGCTAACTAATCTTTTACCCAACTATACCTTCTTTTATCTTCAAATTAGCATGGTATTACGTACACTTATCTTTTTCGAGGTAGCTTAGGGTGTTGCTCTTAATCTGCAAGCCCGAATAACCGAGGAAACGTGTGTTTTTTAAGTTGCACACCTGTCGTCCTAGGTTTCAGAATAGAGTAGCCCCCTATTAGAATCGGCGTGGATATCTTGTGTCAGTCGGCTGACACAAGCGCCGAAAATCAAATCGTTGGTAGGAAGGGTATTTTCGTCTTCTCGGCTCTGTGAGGGTATATCTTGGGCCCTATATGTCAATCAAAGGTTACTTCTCTAATTTGTGCCTCTTTTTTGGGCATTACACTAAATCTCTCTATATTAAATTTTTTAGTTTACCAAAGTTTCAGATGCCCAAGACTTGGACTTTCGATCCCAGTTGGTCATCTGAAATATGTATGTTACAATTTCAGGAGAAGTACTGAGATATCTTAATGATCATGGACAACCACGTTTCTTAGAGAGTATGGTTTCAATCTCATTAAGTTGTTATTCTGTCTTGATTGTACTTGAAGGAAACTTCTTGTTCCTTCTGACACTATATGTTGAGTCTGTGCATAATGAAACACTTTTTTTTTTCTATAATCGTTCGTATCTTGTAGTATGATATTCTTTATTGTCTCTCACGACAATCGCTTTCTCGAAGCAAACTGGTTTGCACTCATCAGCTAACGCCATAAAAAAAATCTGGTTCTTTACCCTAAGTCGCTGTCATAATGTCGCAAAAAGATTTCACCAAGTTGAACATGAGTCAAAACGAACGAATAGATCAGCCAGTTATTTTTAATAAACCTATCGTAGGTACTCCAAACATAAAAACTAAATCTTCAACCATGAGTAAAGATATTGATAATCAAATGAAACTAAAGGTACAAATCATACACATATGCGTAATCAACCAAACCGAAACACACAACAATTATATATATATATATATATGTAACAAGTATACAGAGATACAACAAAACACATGAAGTGGTTCATTGTTCAAGGAGTAGATGTAGTTGTGGGAGGCGGAGGAGAGAAGAATGGAATGGATGGGAAGTTAGTTGGAAGAGAAGGAAGTGTTGTCGGAAATGTAGGGAACATCGGCATTGGAGGAACTGAAGTAGGAATGGTGGGAAAAGTTGGTTGTGGTAAGGTTGATGGCAATGGAGGACTTGAAGTGGGAAACTTGGGAAGAGTTGGTTGTGGCAAGGTTGATGGCAATGGAGGTACAGAAGTGGAAATGGTGGAAATAGATGGTTGTGGCAAGGTTGATGGCTAAGGAGGTAGTCCCATTGTTGGGATAGGAAGATTTGGAATTTGAGGTAGAGGTTGTTGCTGTAGAAGATGGCGGGAGGCCAAGCAAGTGTTGATCATGATAGAGGAAGAAAAACTCACTACGAAAGCAATGAGAAAGAGCTTGTGTGATGCCATTGTAGGTGTGATGATGAATCTTTAACTAGGTTTAAGCCACTCTCCAATTGCTTCGTGTTAATGAGAAAATCAGTGATATGCTATTGAGTTTATATAGTGACAAGACACTGCATAAATTACAAAATGTGCCATATAATTTTTATGTGTTTCTCGGTAGTGTATTTTACGGTCTCCATATGGTTGGCTTGATTTTGTTTGTTCAACTTAATGACTTTTTAGATTATTTATACAATTTAGAGATTTTAATTGGCTTGATCTTAATTTGTTTGTCAACTTAATGTGTTTTTAGATTATTTTGACAATTTAGGATTTTGTTATTAGTTCGTTGAACAATCAAAACTTTTCAACTCTAATACACTTTTTATCTAACACAATTGGTTTGTCAAAAAAAAGAAGAAAGTAGTGCATATGTATTTGTTTATTCATTGGGTGCCTATGAAAGAAACGGCAATATAAAGACAAATTATCTACCCATATAAAAACACATGACTAAAAGAATTTGTACCGATGTACCAAAATAGCTAACACAAGTAGGACATGGACATAGTTAGTGAATAGTAACGTTTGAAATAGATTTTGTTGGTCACCTATATTGAAAATAAGTCTTTCTTTTTTTTTGTCTCATCATCAACTATTTCATTAACCAATAACTTGATACAAAATTTTTAACCACACTAGTTTTACCACACATATAACAATGCATCTTAGTAACACCCGAGAACACTCACTAGGTGACTTTTTATTCGGATCCAGTACAACCTGTAGCACAATGCTGCATTTTTCCCCATTGCAAAAAAAGAGATCATCTCAAAACCTGTAATGAACCGTCTCTTACACCACTAAATTCTACCACTAAAAAACAGACTACAAAACATATCCTTTGCAAGCAGAGCCAATAATGAAAATTCTCAAAGACATGCACATAGCGAATGTAGTTCGTGATTAAGACTTTTAAGTTCAGCCATTGCTTCATCACCATGAATGCGCTTCTTCTCACTATTGAGAGAGGACTTTCATTAGAGCTCTTAGTAAATGGATTAGGGATCGAAAGAATTAGTCCGACTATTTACTGCACCGCCACACCAGTGCATAATCCTCTCCATGAATCCGAGGTCATCGAGACAGCGGTTTCATAGCTGGCAAAAGCGGGTTGAGAACGGTAATTAACACAAGAGAAACATAAACCTTACCGGTCCCAATTTTTGTCTGTCGATCAGTCTCTATTGGTAAGATTTCAGCACGGGAACTAACAAGACCATCACCACTGGTGCATAACCAATTGAGCTCCAACCCTCCGGCCATCACCACCCCGACCCTAAGCCAAAAACCGAACAGGAATGTCCGGACTGAAAAGCGGATTTGGCGTCGAGAACAAGCAAGGATCACAACGGCTTCAAAAGGTGCAGAGCTCGTACCGCTGGGACAGCCAAAGCTCCCACCGACACTGGGAAGTACTACTCCGCCGTGCCTTAAAGACAGGGACTCCACTCCGGCTGAGAAGTTCGTCGTCAAATTCAATGCCGCACGTTGTCTCTGGAAACCAAAGAGCAAGCCCATATCCACCGCCTGTCGCAGCACTCCTCCAACAGTCTCACCGTCCCAGTGGAGGGTAGATCTGTGGTGGAGACGCCACACCTCGCCACACGCCGACGTCGTGAATCTTCCACCGGAGATCTCGAAAAGGGAAAACCGGATCTGGTAAAATCTTCAACCCTAAACGCCGGCGCACATCTACGTCGTTCCACCTTGTATCTCGCCGCCACTCCATTGAAAGACGAGAGCCGTCTCCATCGAGCGCGAGAGGGCTCTGGGAGAGGTATTCGGTAGAACAGAACCGCGAGCATATCAACCAAGGGATAACAGGAGAATGAGAGCAAAAAAAAATGAGAAAGGGAGAGGGAGGTGATGCCTCTGGCGACACCAAGTGGTTTTAACTGTATCTGGTGTTTACACGCTCTCCTTCTTTTTATATTGAAAATTTGCCTTCAAACTAGAGAATGTGAATGTATTGATCACCAATTGAATTGGTCATTTAATAGGTCTTATTGAACTAATGATTATGCCAGACAACCGCAATATACCTGCCAAAATCACAAATACATTTTCTAGTTAAAATCGCAAAACACACTTTTTCGTCAAAATTGGTATATCACACTTTTCAAGAAAAATGTGAAACACATTTTCCCATCAAAATCATAAATTACATTTCTGCTAAAACAGAAAAACTCATTTTTTAGCCAAAACCATATAGACTTTTTCACGAAAACTAGAAATTTACACTTTCTTGCCAAAAGTTGTATTTCTGTCAAAACCGTAAAAACACAGTTTCAAATAGGGTTACCAATCGTATTAGTCCGGCCCAAAACCCATAAAACCCATTGATTATTAAGCCAAAATTGGTCTGGCCCACATAATTTTTGGGCCTATATTTCAAAGTCCAGTCTTAAATGGGCTAAGACCTTTTGGGTTTTCAAAATTTTAAAATAATAACTTAAAATTGAATATATTAAATTTAAAACCAAATTTAAACAAACATTCATATGTTTATAAAATAAAAAAACTAAAATAAATATACTACCTATTAAATCAAATAAACATTAATAGTGAATGTAAATAAAACATTTTTTCAATTATAAGCAATAGAAATTGTAAGATCAAGATCATGATGTTCATCAGTAACTTTCACATCCTCATCATCATCAAAGTTTACATATAAAATGTTAGATATTAAATTTTGACATATAAAATATAGTTTTATAAATATCAATATGTTTCTAAGTAGAAAAACGTAAATCATTCCAACCAAGTATACAAATTAGTGCTTAACATATTTTGGTAGGATACGACTTTTAAATTTGTTTAATACTTGAGCATTAATGCTAATCCTAGACTTTGATGCTATATATTTGGTTGGAACATGAACACTAATTCTATATTTTTTAAGAAATGAGAACTAATGCTAAATAATTAAATAATTAAGCTTAAGCCTGAAAACTTAAGGAAGACTTGTCTTAAAGGTTCTTCTTGTGCTTAAACCCTGGTGGATACTCGTGTATTGTATAACAGTATGTCCATTATACCCGCAATGTGAGCATATTAGTCTTGACTGATTTTATATGCTTCATTGCAGAAGCAATGAAACTTTCATTACTTGCAACTTGAAAAGCACTTGCATTCTACGTAGGAAAAATGTTCTGTTGACTGAAGTCCTGATCCCAGATATTATAGACATCAAATAAAATTTGGAATATGCTTCTTCATTATATTTTTCTCCTAGCATTCAAGAACCAATCATTGAGACCAGCCAAAGATTTAATACTTTTATATGTTCTCTCTTTGTAGCAGTAGCTTTACAACAAACACAAGTCTAACAAATCTTCACACAATCTGCTCCGTCAAAATCATCTCAAAGAGTTTTAAGTCTTGTATAATATGATGAAAAATCTGATGAACCTTGTTGGAGAGACCAAATTTGCTGTGTCAAAGGATAAGAACTTAGAAAGTTTGTTATATGAAACCGAGCCATCATATCCTTCTATATCTCTAATGCATTACTGAACCTTAAAGATGATACCATAAATCGGCTTTGTCGACTAGATTCTATAACAATTCAGCAAATCTAGGTAAAGAACCATATACAGATGCAATCTCGTTCTTCGCATCTAAGACAATAGTCATCGCAATATTCAAGTATTACAGTTAGTTCCGTCGAGTACCTCAGATATGAGAGATGTTCCCAGATTGCCACTGGGTGTGAGAATGTATATTGAGTATTGAATCCCTCCAAATCAATTGAATATGAAGATGATATCACATTAAGAAGTGGAAAAGAAGGAAGCGGAACTCGTGACCGTGGTGGATTCACCGATATTTCACCGGAATAGGTAAGTCGGAAAGTGAATTCACTGGAATAGGATTCTACAAAGAGGCTCTAGTTGGATTGGCTGATTATGCAGCTGATCCACTGGTGCGTGCTGATAGTCTTGTTTATTTACGAAGAACAACCATTTTGATATGAAATTGTGACGAAGAAGAGATCCGATGAGCTTGATAATGAAGAATTTATGCAACGAATGTTTGAGATTGTGATTGTTGAACTTTGCTTTAATGCTCTGATACCATGTTAGCTAAGTAATGAGAGAGAGATGAAGAAAGTTTGTTACATGATCTAAATGAGATAATGTTATTTCTTTTAAGTTTTCAGTTACAATGTAAAAGTTTTTATATGAGCTTGAGTTTATCAGAACAAAATAACCGACAATACATGAAACTACACTAAACCATTACCTTGATAGTGTTTGAAAGACACTAGAGAAATCAGCAACTTGTATCTAGTTATGTCTGGGGCAACTTGAGTATAATCCCCTAAACATTATTTCCCTAAACATTATTTGTGGAATAATTTGTACACGTGCCTTGTCACATTCATTCTCAAAAAAAAATGACAAGTCTTTTAAAAAGTATGATATGGCAACAATCTAATTATGACATGTACATTTTTTTTTATAAATTTATTATTTTAGCAGATTAGACAAAAAAAAATTATATCATTATTAAAATAAAATTTCTATATAAATACTTTTTTGGTAAGATTTTTGAAATACATTAATAACTAGTTACTCATATATCACCATTAGATATATATATATATATATATATATATATCACATTAATAAAAAAATAAAATAAATATAATTATAAATATTTTGTACATCAGTTCATTGTAAGTGTATATATTAGAATTTGTATATTTAAATGAAGACATTTAAAACTATGAAATAAGAGACATATTTAAAGTAATAAATACAAATTATTTTTATAAATATAATTTTTACTAAATAAATTTAGTTTGAAAGAATTATACTCCTTTCGTTTCGTTTTAGTTATTGTTTTAGGTTTTTGCACACAGATTAAGAAAACATTTAATATTACACATTTCAAAATAAAAACACAATTACTTATACACCTAACCACATTTCAACCAATAAAAAAATAGAAAATATATAAAATTAATAAATTCTGCATCGAAACAATAAAACGACACTTATTTTGAAACAAAAATTTTTCTCTACAACTATAAGTAAACTGAAACGAAGGGAGTAGTAAATAGAAAGAAACAAGATTAAAAAAAAAAAATTATGAGTTTCCCCATACCAATGAAGTTAAAAATCTAAAAATAATAAGATTAAAATGTAAACTAATCTCAAAAAATAATCGTACATTCAAATTTATTATAGGATTATTTTCAAAATGACTCAAAATATGAAGTTAATCCCAAAACTAACATATGTTTTTTTTCCTATTCACCCCATAAGTTCACATTGTTTAGGAAAATGCCATTAGTTATTTTTTCTTTTTTGAAAATGATTTTTTTATTCTCTCAACCTCATCATCTTCAGATATTTACAAGATTGCCGTTGCCATCAATACACCAACCACCATGAACAATCAATTTGAAGCTCTTAATGCACCTCAAATCGATTAACACTTCTTCTTTCTCAATTCTTATGAACTAAAAACAATATTTCTTTTACTTTCTCTCTATATTCATCAAAACAAACCCAAAATTTTGATTCCAAATCTTCTATGGTTCATAGAGCCATTGAAGCTTACGATTCTTGGTGAGTTACTTTTTTTGAGATTTTGGGTGTTTGGAAAAGTCTTTTGTGTGCTAAACAAGTTATCTCACTGGTTGAAATTATGAAATGAAGATTTTTTGCAGATCTGTTCGTCTAGACGACTTCTAGGTAATTCGTCTGGCTGTAGACGACTTACCTGGAAGTCGTCTTGTCAATGCAGAGGTTAGTTTTGCAATTGACATTTAATTTTTTTTCTAGACAACTTACATAGAAGTCGTCCACCTTTGTTATATAAAAAAAGCTCCAGACGACTTATATGGAAGCTGTCAAGGGAAAACTGGTTAGTTTTGCATCTGAGCAGAATGTGTTAGAAATTTGACTTTTTCTAGACGACTTACGTGTAAGCCATCTAGTAGAAAATTAAAAAAAATTAATATTTTGTTTTTTTTTCGGGACGACTTACATGTAAGTCGTCTCAGGTTTACACTGAAGTCGTCCGTTCAACGACTTACATGTAAGTCGTCCATGATTTTATTCCGAGATTCTGGTAAAACCTTGCTTATTTTGGACGACTTACATGTAAGTCGTCGGATGGATAACTTACATGTAAGTCGTCGGATTGATGACTTACATATAAGTCGTCTATAAAAAAAATATTTTTTTTAATATTTCAATTGCAAAACTAACCTGAGATGACTTAAATATAAGTCATCTAGAAAAATAATTTTTTTTTTTCAATTTTCTACTGGAAATCGTCCAGAAAAATTCAAATTTCTAACATATTTCGGTCAAATGCAAAACTAACTTGTTTCCCCTAGACAATTTACATGTAAGGCGTCTAAAATTTTTCTTATCAAACAAAGATGGACGAATTACATGTAAGTCGTCTAAGTTAAAAATCAATTGCAAAACTAACCTAAATGGACAACTTCATAAAATCGTCCAGACGACCTCTGTGGATGTCGTATGCGTAAATGTTTAATAAAATTTTATTTTCTCTAAACCTATATAGACTAATTAATATATTTTTTGTTACTTCATGTATATTAGTCAATATTACTTGGTGATATTTATGAGGTTACCAACATTCATGTTAATTAAAGTTTCTAGCTGATTTTTAACTCTTCTATGCTAGTTTTTAAGTCTTCTACGCTATTTTATGAATAACTTGTATTTTTAAGAGTGTTAAGCAACTTGAAGATATGTAAAACTCATAATTTCAAAATATGTTTTCTCCCTTAGTTTTACTAAATTTGAATAAGTTTTTCAATACAAACTTGTAAACCTTGTGATATGCTTTGACTAGTTACTATTATTTGTTTTCATCTATTATGTTTTACTGTGATGATTATTGTTTTGAGTAGGAAGAAGGGTTAAAATGTTGTATCAATACGAGGTTACCTAAGTTCATGTTTATTAAGATGAGAAGAAGATTATTGGAGTTTATGATTGTGTATGGGAGATCCAAAGATGAGAAGAAGGCTATTGAAGTTTATTATTTCATTGATTTGTAAATGTGTAAACACATTGTTAGCACATATATTACATCTTGGAAAATATTATTACTGATTTTACAAAAAAAAATCACAATTAAAGGAGTACACATGCAAATAACAAAACAGACCATAAATAAATATATATATATATATATATATATATATTATTATATTTTAGTCGTCTGGAAGACTTTCCTGGGAATCGTCTGGAAGACTTCCTGAAGGAAGTCGTCTGGAAGACTTCCTGGAGGAAGTCGTCTAGAACACTTCTTGGAGGAATTCATTAGAAGACTTTCTGGAAGTCGTTTAGCGCATTATATTTTCGAAGACTTCCGAGAAAACTTCCCATAAATCTTCCAAAATCTGAAAAACATATATATCAAACCCAGATCTGAAAACCCTGAAAAAGAAAATAGATTAGTGAGAAAGACATCTGACAAAACTAAAAAATTCATAGAAAGTTTTGTGTTTTCAGGTCAAAGAGATTGGAGTGGGTTTGGAGAGTTTTAGTTTGGGAAAAGGAAAAAAATTTATGCAACATGAGTTACCAAATGAAGAAAAATCAGACATAAAAACTTACCAAAATGCTCAAATTTGTTATGAAAATGAGAGACATGGGAGAAGACTCTTTCCGAAAACTTCTCTGAAATCGTTTGGAAAACTTCCTGGAAGTCGTCTGGAGACTTCCTGAAAATCTTCTAGCGCATTATATATTAGACGACTATCAGCTAAGTCGTCCCCGAAGTCTTCTAGATCTGAAAAACCTACATATCCAAATCCAGATCTGAAAAACTTGCATATTCAAAAACGTTCAAACGACTTAAAAGTAGAGAAAATGAGTGGAAATTAGATAAATCTACCTTTATGGAACACACAAAAATACATATTTAAAATTAATAGATTTACCTTAAAATGAGTGGAAGATGAGAATCATGTAATGAAAAACCAGCAAAAACAAGATAAATTAGTGAGAAAGACATAAGACAAAAACAATAAATTGATATAAAGTTTGGTGTTTATAAGTTCAAAGAGATTAGAGAGGTTGGAGTGTTTTAAAATGATTAACATTACATTTTCTGCAGACATTTGAGAGGAGGAGAGAGAATGTGTAAAATTTTTTTATATAGAAAGACAAAAAAATCTAATTAGGTTAAATATTTTTAGCGGGAAACTAAAATATATTTAGTAGGAAACTAAAATAGAAGACTTTCTAGTCGTCTAGACCCTAAACATAATTCATAGACAAAATTAACTAACTAAACACTTCATAAAATCATATTAAACGTAAAAAAATGTTTACTATACATAGAAATATATACATATAGGTAAAATTTAATTTTTCATAAAGACATTTTAGATTTTCAGTTTTAATTTAGTCAAAAAAATTTATTATGTAAAATTTTATTTTTCTTTTTTCTGAATAAAATAATATTTAAGCTGATTAATAAATTTTAGAAGGGAATATTATGACGACCTACATGTAAGTCGTCTGGTTTAAATTGTTCACCAGACGACTTACAAGTTAGACGTCTAGACGCTAAACATAACCTCTAAACTTAATTAACTAACTAAAGACTTTATAAAATCAAATTAAACTTAAAAAATGATTGCTATACACAGAAATAAACTCATATAGGTAAAAATTTATTTTTTTCAAAATAAATTATCCAAGCTTTCCAAAATCTAACCCTAAAAATACATACAATACTACAACATATATTAACAAACCCTAAAACCAAAGAATATTATCATCAACTACTTTCACTCATCCATTTTGAAAACTATTCAATTTTACTATATCTTAATTTACATCACTTAAAACTGTATAATTACATGATCTTAATTTTCACTTGTCAAAATATTTTTGTAATAATTTTAAAATTATTTTTAAGATCAATTACATCAAACGACTTACTTGGAAGTCGTCTGGTATCTCAGACGATTCAGACAACTTATTGGGGATATATTCGTAAAAGTGACTTAAGTTTTTTATATTTGATCACAAAGGACTAAATGTAGTTTCACAAGACTTTTAGGTTAGTCTTACATTTGATTCAAAAATTTGGTTATAAGTTTATATTTAAAATCATGTTTTGGGTCATATTGGTAAGTTTCCTTTATTATATCTGCCCATGCGCAAGAAAACTTATGACAACAACAGTGAGTAACGCTTTATATATCCTTCACAATGTAACTTTTTTTTTGTCGACCGCCCATCTAAAATAGATCAAGTGGTGGTCAAACGAGCCAATTCTCCGAGGATCATCTCCGTCTAGCCGGGTCTGATCTATATGGGAAAAAGTATAGTCTTTGGTCTTTGCTTCTTTTGCTAGCGCATTTGCTCGACTATTCCTATTTCAAGGAGTATGAGACATGCTCATATCCTCGAAATCTTCTTGTAATTTCTAGAACACTTCAATTTCTGTCGTGAAAGTCGGCCGATCCTCCGGGTTTGTAATCATATCTACTAAATTCGAGTAGTCCGTTTCAACCGTATCGAAGTAATCCTCATGTTTCTCATACATGAGGTTATCCAAAATAAAATTTTCATTTGAGCATGCAAAGTTGAGAGACTCCTTCTGCACGACCGTCATCCGAAGACTTCATAACCCATTTGATCCTTAAGACTCTGCCCTAAACCACTAATATTATCATTATCAATTTATGACGCATCAATTACGCATATAGAAATTTGGGGACCAAAGGAGCACTATTTTGACCTCTATAAAAAAGAGAACTGTTATGATCGTCGTTTGTTTTCTTTTTTTCAAAAAATTATGACTTATTAATTTGGCTGGTAGGAATTAGGGGCATCCAAGGGACACTGTCTCGACCTCTATACCATGTAACGTTTTTTTGTTATCTGTGGGAAATGTAAGGATTCGGTTCAATTGTTTTTGTTTGGTTAAGTCCTAACCGGTCCTAAACCGTGCTTCTTATTATATATTTGAATCGTGATTGACGATTGGTTAATCAGAATGGAGTCAAAAGAATGGAGCTCCGGCGTGTGGACGCGCCTCCACGACGTCCGGCGAGGATCACCGCTAGTTCAGTGCATCACCAACTTAGTCTCAATGGATCTCGTGGCGAACACGCTTTTATCAGCCGGAGCATCACCGGCGATGGTTCATTCCGTCTATGAGGTTCCTGATTTCACACCTCATATTCACGCCCTCTGCGTCAACGTCGGCACGCTTACACCTGATTGGCTTCCCTCCATGAAAGCCGCCGCCGAACTCGCTTCTCATCTCGGAAAGCCTTGGGTTCTCGATCCCGCCGCCGTGAGTTGTTCCGGTTTCCGGTTAAAGGCGTGTTTGGAGCTCGTTGAGCTTAAACCTAGTGTGATCAAAGGAAACGGTTCTGAGATCATTGCTCTCTCGGGCTCTGGTTCGCAGGGTCACACTAAGGTATCTTTACTCTGATCTTTAAAGGTTCAAGAATCTTGTTAAAGAGAGGTTTTGATTAGTGTAACTGAACTTTGTTAGGGTGCGGATAGTTCTCATGAATCTACAGAGGCTATAGAAGCTGCCAAGTCGTTAGCTTTGTCGAGTGGTGCTGTGGTTGCAGTTTCAGGAGCTGTTGATATCGTTACAGATGGGAAACGGGTTATTGGTGTCCACAACGGGACAAAGATGATGCAGAAGATCACTGCAACCGGATGTTCTCTATCTGCTCTGGTTGCAGCGTTTCTTTCTGTTGATCCATTACAGCCACTGGAAGCTACTGTTTCCGCTATGTCTGTCTTTGGCATCGCAGGTGAGTTGGGTGAAGATATGGCCAAGGGTCCAGGTTCATTGAGAATGCATTTGATTGATTCTCTTTACCGTTTAGATGAAACCACAGTGCTTAGCCGTGTGAAAATCACCAAGTTGTGTTGATCTTACAAGACTCTTTGTGATTTGCTTTCAATCAATAAGTGTTACACATAACAAACAAACAAAAAAAGAACATTCACACATGTATACAATTTTGATTCTCTTAGTACTTTAGATGGACAATGATCCTTAGTAAAGACTCTGCACCGTCCACTTGATGCTGACCAGATGGAATCAAAGGCCTGACCTCGGCAAAGCCACAAGCGTTCTTGAACCTACCTGTTCCTCCAGTCACTGACAGATGCGACATGGCGCTTCCGATCCTGTAAATTCCATAGAAGTTGAGGTTGTCGTTGTACTCTCCACCTTCAAGCATAGCCGTGAAAGCCATCATCTGCGTGCTTCCATCTCCAGAACTTGCAACGTAAACTCCTTGAGCTTTACCAAGCGGCTGCGAACCCAAGTCAGGACCAGATGTGAGTATGTCATCAATGACCGTGATTGTGCCAAACCCGAGACTCAAACCATCAGGACCCAGTTGAGTCTGAATCCCGTTCAGGTTCTGACCAGAGTAAGCTGTACCGGACAAGCCTGTCCCTAGAGGTACACCGTTGATACCGTTAACGGTCGGGAGGGCGCCGTTTGCATTGGGTACGGCTATACCGTTTTCGGGAGGAGTGAAACCAATCTGCTTAGCGAAAGGAACTTGACCGTTGTAGATGTTGCCGAGCAAACCTGTGATTGGTCTCGCCGTGGGGCTGCCTCCTCCAAGTATATCGTGCATGTAGAGTTCGAAAATGGGGTCTTCTTCGGGTGGCGGTTCAAGTGCTGCTGCGAAAACAGCTAGTGTGAGCAAGAAGAAAAGCAAGAATGGTGATTGCTTAATCATGATGATGATGGAGAATGTACGTTGTTTCTCTGTTTGGAAGAAGAATATTATGAACTGATTTAAGTAAGATTGTTTGATGAATAAGTGAGAGGTGTGCAATGGTGTGTGTGTTTAAATAGAGAGGTAGTGATTGTGAAGTTGTTCAGGTTTATGAGTTGTTGTTAGTGTAGTTGTTGAATGTCGAGTTCAGTTCTGTATAATAGCTTTGTTATATTTTTGAGCCATAAAATTTTCTGAAAACACCAAACAAAACATAATAATCATATTAGACATTGCGAGCTCCCTCTTTGATTTAGTGGGTTCCATATTACTTTTCAATAGGGGTGGGCGTTCGGGTACCCATTCGGGTTCGGTTCAGATCTATTTGGGTTTTGGGTTTTCGGGTTCACAAATTTTAGTCCCATTCGGATATTTCTAAATTTCGGTTCGGGTTCGGTTCGGATCTTTGCGGGTTCGGTTCGGGTTCGGATAACCCATTTAAATTAGTTTGAAAATTTTAAAATTGATTATATACTTTACATTTCTAAAAATCTATAAAGAAAATAACATATTACAAATAATTGAATAACATAAGTCAAAATGCCTAAAATTAACATATAAATTAGTTTGATTTGAATATTTGGATTGTGAATCAATAATTTTTTTAAGTATTTTTGATGTTTTAAGTGTACTTTAGTAATTTTAGACATGTATGTTTGACTATTTACATATATTTACAAGTATTTTGAACAACTACAACGTATTTTATATATATTGAATGTTTTTTATATATACATTAAATCTAAAAATAACTAATATATATAGGTATATAAATCTCTTTCGGATATATTCGGGTACCTGAAATACTTCGGTTTAGGTCGGGTTCGGTTTCAGTTCTTTAAATACCAAAATTTTGAACCCATTCGGATATTGAATCAATTTCGGTTCGGATTCGATACTACTTTTTCGGATCGGGTTCGGTTCGGTTCTTCGGATCCGGGTTTTTTGCCCAGCCCTACTTTTGAATTTAAAATTTAAGACAAGTTGTAGCTTAATTATGGTGGTTTAGGTTGAATTTTACGGTTCAGTGCAAGAAAATAAGAAAAACAAACATTACCAAAGGCCAAAAGTTTATATCCTCCTATAGTTTGCTTTTGTATAAATCTGAAAATTAATAAACGGATTTAGTTTGGGTAAGAGAGAGAAGGATATAAAAACATTTTAAAGAGAGAGAGAGAATTGCGAATAATAATATCTTGCATCCTGCGAAACCCTAAATACCCAAATGTCATTTGCCGAGGAGTTTGAATCTAGTAAGCATCTTTCTTCTCGATTTCTTTCTGTGAATTGACGAACGAATTATTCAATTAGGCAGTAATCTCTTGTGAAATTGCTTCTCCTTCTTACGTTCGTTAGCTATGCGATTTCCCTAAAGTTTTTTAACCTTTTTTGAATGATTGATTTCTTGTTATTATGTATGGTTTTGTCGAATAAAATGGAAACTTAATTTGAGTTTTGAAGAATCAGATTTTACATCATTTGACGAAACACTATGTTGTAGATTTGATAAAAGCTTTTGTCTGGGGCAGTTTATGGTCGTGTATAAGGAGGATGAGAGAATGATTCGCTAATCCTTGGCAATAACACTGTCTTGTGCTACTAACCTGCTTGTTCTTGTACTAGTAGTTTCAGTTAGAGAACAAAAATGTTAGTGTGTTTTGCTATGTCCTTGTCTTTGGATATGACCTGTTTGTTTCATGATATTTTGTCTACGCAGATCTTGTGTCACTAGCCCATGTTTTGCAGAAGAAATATGCACTCCTCCGTGATTTGGATAAAAGTTTGCAAGGTAACACACAATCAATAATCTCTTTAGTATGCAGATTAAAAGCACCATCCTAGTCTCTATGTATCCTTCTTTGGTTATATATATATCCACATTTGATAAGTATCATCACAATCTTTCCTTGTGTTAGAGATATGAGCTGTTTGATATAAACCAAGACTCTGTTAAGAGCATATACGCATGCTGTTTATTTATTGTTTTTTTTTGTTTATGTTTTTTGAGTAGAAAATCAAAGGCAAAATGAACAACGGTGTGAAAAAGAGATAGAGGACATAAGAAGAGGCAGAAGTGGAAATAATGTCACACCCAATACACACTTCTCCGAGGAAGCAATTGATGAACAGAAGCACAGTGTCAGGATTGCTGATGAGAAAGTCGCTTTGGCTATGCAGGCTTATGATCTGGTAAAATATTCTTCTCATTCATCTGTCTTCTTTAAGACGATACTTCACTGTTATGGTAATCTGATCTTGGATTCTGTATAGCTTTAAGTAATATTCCTTTTAAAAGTCAATTATTTTTCAGATGATATATATTACTTCAGGTGGATATGCATGTTCAGCAACTTGACCAGTTTATGAAAAAATCCAATGAGGAGATGCGACGAGGTCTTTTCTCGTTTGGTCTTAATAAACTTTTAAAGCTTGAGCTTCTCTGTTATCTGATTTGACTCTTTGGTTTCTATCAGAGAAAGAAAATGCTGCTGCATCAAACCTCGAGAACAGCGGGGAGGCAGGGAAGGCAGGTGAAGGTAGAAGAGGGGGGCGAAAGAAGTAGGTTATTAATTTATTTTTATTTTTTATCTCAGTCTATTACATTGCCTAAACCTTAGCAAAAGGAGCTTAGGTCTAATGAAATCATCCATATAAAGTTGTGGCAGGACAAGGCTAGCAACAGCAGCAGTAGCATCAGCATCAGCATCAACAGGTATGACTTCAACTGGTATGGATTTGGATCTGCCTGTGGATCCAAACGAACCAACTTACTGCCTCTGCAACCAAGTTAGCTATGGCGAGATGATTGCCTGCGATAACAATGAGGTAAAAAGTTTCTTTTAACTAATAATGCGTCTCATTTTCTATATTATGAGACGACTGATGTATAAAAAGAACTTCATTTACAGTGTAAGATTGAGTGGTTCCATTTTGGTTGCGTGGGGCTGAAAGATCAACCCAAAGGAAAATGGTACTGTCCGGATTGTGCTACAGTCAAGAAAAGCAGGAAAGGCCGATGATTTTGAATCTGCATAGCTCTTGTGTTTCGGTTTAAAACGGTCTAGTAGTTGTATATCTACTTCCATGTAAGCCATTGACATTGAATAGTGCTATATATATATAAGACCTTCCATTCCAATAAACACAAGATAAGATATAAAGTACTAGTTAAAGACCAACACTACGCTTTTGTTATTTTTGTTTTTACACATCTCACGGAAATGAACTTAAAGAATTTATTTGTATCCTTTTGGACGTAAGTTAGAGCTACCGAGATAACTAAATTGGACGTACGAAAGTCTACCGAGATAACTAAATTGGACGTAAGAACACGAGACCTAGTTTCATTGTAAGCTTTAACTTTTAATAAGTACTAGATCATGATCCGTGTGGATGTGCGGATTTTATTTTTTTGGATGTATTCTATATAATTTAGTTTTATATAGTTTTGAATTTGTCCAATTCGATTTTATGTTTAAAGAACCATAGCGCCAAGCCGTATATTATGTAGATGTAATTGTGCAGTGAAAACACTAATTCAGTACGTTTGTTCAAAGTGCAACATTAAATTCAAAGTTAATTGTTTGCATTAAAAAAATAAGTTAAGAGTTTAATTACTTCTGATGTTAATAATTATCCATATTTTTTTAAAAGAATATACAAATTTTTAGAATTTCTGGCCTTAACTTTTATTTTGTAAGGTTAGGTCAAATTCAAACTTAACTTTGATGTTAAATTTGCAAGTACATATATTTTATGATATAAAATTTCATAAATAACTTAACAAATATTTTGGTAATTTGAAAGAATTTATGTGTTTAAAATATGTTTTCATTAAACCAGTATTTTTAAATTCAACTCGGACCGTGGTTAAACCAGTGATCCGATAATTCAATTTTGATTTTTAAAAATATTCATATTTAACACTAAAACTCGAGACTAACGGATCGATGAATAACTGATATGTAATATTCAACCCTGCAAAAATAAGTTTATTTTCATTGTTTTATATATTATTTAATTTTTTTTTAATTTATCTAAATAATTTGAAAGAAAATTGTGAAAATATTAAAAAAAATGTGAGTTCTAATATTATGTATTGTTTGGACATAAGATTAATGATAGTGTTGTTTGGAAACATGGATAGTAGTATAAAGAAATGAGTATATTGTTTGGAATAGATAGTAATTTAAGGAAATAAATATGTTGTTTGGAAACATAGATAGTAGTATGAAGAAATAAATATTAGTAATTTAATGTATGTATAACTATAAATTAGAAAGATGTATTTAATTTAAAAACTTACAAAATAAATGTTAGGTCCAACCTAATGTTTCTGCTTTAGTAAGATGGATAAATTTTAGTGCTCCAGTGTTATATAAACTTTCTTTGAATAATATCGAAGTCTACTTTTCTCTTTAGATGTTTACTAAAGATGTGTTACATAGGAGACATTATCGAATCTTTAGTGTAATATCCTTTGGTCATTTTCTCCTTTGAAAGTTCTTATTAATTATGATAAAAACTTAAAAAAATAGACTATTTGAGAGAATTACCCTAAAAAACTCTCTTGACGACGACGGTGATGGCAATCATTACCATCTGAGGGGGATGAAAGTTTTGGTTGGGTTTATGGTGGATCCGGGTTGGATCTCTGCGGTGATCGATTTGGGGATGGCAAGGCGATTCGATGGGGTTTTTGAGTTTGGTAAACGAGACACTAAATTTCAATATGGTAGAGTGGGTTGCGTGTGGAGTGTGGAGATTCGCTCAATTTTCTGGGAAATCTCTCAAGTAAAAGTTTATTCGGATTTTCGATTTGATGGGGAAAGGATGGCAAGATATATGGATAGTAAGATCAAAACTGAAAGGGGATTTTTACGATATCTTAAGAGATTAGATCTACTTTGTCCTGGGATTTTAATTGGGGATTGGGGTATTAAGGTGAAAGGGAGATTTGATTAGTTAGTATTGGAATATACATTTGAGAAAATTTGGTGTTTTTGTCGGGGAGTATTGAGATTTCAATCAAATATTTTGTGGGACTGTTATGATACTTACAAGGCGATACCGTATCTCTGGAGTATCATGGTTACCATCCTTATAATTGATCTAAGGAGAGTATATATATGGGTCTTTGTAGAGAATATATGGACATCAAATTCACTCGTTTTTTTCCTTATCTTTGGTTGTCTGATTACTGATTAGACATTCTCTCTTTGGTTTTTGCTGGTCAGTATGTCTCAATGGATGGTGAAGTCGAGAGGGAAGACGGTGGAGGTAACTAAACAGAGGCTGAAGATCTCGGTTCCGCGATTTGATAATACTGACCTAATTGCTAGGTATGATAGAACGTTGATCGGGAGATGTATGAACCCACCTAAGCAGAATATGAAGACACTTCTCTTCATGCTTCCTCGTATCTCGCAAGTTGAGGGAAGGGTCACAGGTACAGACCTGGGATTGGGACGTTTCCAATTTGATTTGAGGTGGAGGAGGATATACTCGAAGTGTTACAGATGGAACCCTTCCATTTCGATCACTGGATGGTATCATTGGTTAAGTGGAAGCCAGTCCTAGATGCTAATTACCCGTCCAAGATCATATTTTGGGTGTGGATTCTTGATGTGCCTCTTCAGTACTAGGCTGCGTCGATGTTCAAAGGGGTGGGTGAAGCACTGGGTCAGGTCCATGGTGAGCTTGACATGGTGGAAGGAAGGGTTTTGGTTGAGGTGGATGGTTTTAAACCGTTGTTGTTCTCGATGGAGGTGGACTTTGATGAAGGTGTGGAGTTGGTGGTAAATCTGCGGTATGAAAAGGTGGTTGGTTTTTGCAGAGAGTGCATTGTATGACGCACGATAAGACGAAATGTCCGACGTTGGAAAAAAATTTTCGTGCAAGAAGAGAACCAGTTGAGCATACACATGGGCTTCAAGATATGAGTTATACAACTGTGTGGCATGTGGAGAGGAGTATCAGGGACCCCAAGAGGAGGGAAGGATAACAATAGAGGTAAGGCAATGGTAGAGAGAAGACATGGTCTTTTAGACATGATGGGGACTATCGGGTTCATAAGGAGAGATACGCAATGAACATTGATGAAGGGTCTTCTAGGAGTGGAAGGAAGTCGGGTAATGAAGGCTCTTATGAACAGAATGGGAGTTTGGCCATTAATCCTCATGGCTTACCAAATTTTCAGAGTGGAGAGGAATTTCATACCTTGAGTAATCCGTAGAAGCTGAGGATGGACGCTTTTAAAGGTGGAAAACATATTCTGACGGAGACTCATGGGAAACAAGGGAAGGTGGAGGAAGTGAACCAATCAAATGCAAAGAAATCTCTTCAATTTGAATCAGTTGAGGGTATGGAGGGTGGGGGTAATGGGGTAGAAGAATCTCTAGGGGTTAGTAAGATGTGTGGAGGGGGTGGAGACATGGTGACTGCTTCGGAATCAGTGGAAAAGGAGAACCAATCCGCATTAGATGAAGCTAATTTAATGGTCGATCGGGTACTTCTATCTTACTCAGAACTCCTTGATGAGGAGTGGGAGGAAGGGGAGGTTCGAGAATTTATGGAGGAGGAGACGAAGAGGAAGCTAGCGAGACGTTTACTGATGGGACGTTTGAGGCGAAGATCCCACTAGTAGAGCACTAGGAAAAGGAGGATAATGAATCCAAAGCTGTGAAGAAGAAGACCATGAAGCCCGAAGTTTACAGGGGAATTACCAAGAAGCGCATCGTTCAGGCACTCTTGTCACCTAGGAAGAGTAAGATGACAAATTTTCCGGTCAAGGCTAGCAATAAAGGTAACCAAGGTAATCATGGGGATAGTAAGAAGGCTATTAGCAAGCCTAAGGATGGGACAGCATAAGGGACTAGACTAAGGCTTCTCTGTTTTTCTAAGTAATAATGTATTGTGATATAAAATCCTGCTTTTTATTGTGTTCTCCTGCTCTTAGAATGGGACTGATGTGGTCTCTTGGTTTTGTTTTGCTTGGTTGTTGCCCTCGAGCTTTTTTTATCTTTGTGGTTGAACAAGACGATTGTGTTTTCGTCATTTCTAGGTATTGAGTTGAAATGTTATGTAGGAGCTTGGTAAGGTATATGGTTGCACAAGACTATGGTTTGGATGGGATTCCGATTTGGAATGATTGTTTTGGAAAGGGTTATGGGGAAACGTATGGTGTTTTTTGAAAGAGGGAATGGGTGAGGTTGTTTTGATGCTGTTGAATGAAGGGATACAGTGGAGTCCTAGTTGGTGTGAGGTTATATGCAGACTTAATAAGTTAAAGATCTATCTTGGTTGTGATGTTTCACGGTTGGAAAATTATTTAGAAATTTAGGTGTTTTATGGTTCTGAAACAACCACAAAGGAGTACTGTCGAGTGATGAGGACTGATGGATATCGATGGAAGGGAATTGCGTTCGTATATATGTGGTTAGGGTGGGGGTGGTTGGGATATGTAATATTCTATGGTAATTTGGTTAAGTTTTAATTTTTAAAAATTGGTAAAGATGAAAGTGTTTAGTTGGAATTGTAATGGTTTAGGTAGCTAGTGACCATTAGCTACCTAAGAGAGATTTGGTCTAAACATAAACCTGGTTTCTTTTTCTTTCGGAAACAAAACAACAATTTGATTTTGTTTAATCGTTTCAATTTCATTTTGGTTATTCTCATCTCCATACTGTGGATCCTCAAGGTAGAAGTGGTGGATTACTTCTTTTGTATAATTCTATGTATAAGATCGATATTATATATTCGATCAATTGAATTATTGATGTTGGGATGGAATATAAGGATCAGCGGATTTTTTTGTCATTTCTGTATGGGGAACCTAACGAAGGACTTAAGAGATCAGGTTTGGCATGGGCTCACAAGAATGGGTATTATTAGGGATGACCCCTGGTTTATTATCGTTGATTTAAATGAAATTACGGGGAATCATATAAAAGAAGGAGGTGTATTCCGACATGCGGATACCTTTCTTAGTTTTACTAATATGATTCAAAACTGCGGTTTAATGGAGTTTCTGATTCTTGGTAATACGCTATCCTGGAGGAGACGTAGAGGAGGACATGTGGTTAGGTGTCGATTAGACCGGGCACTGGAAAATAATGATTAGCATAATTTATTTCTGTGTTCTTTTGTGGAATACTGGGGATGATTGGTTCTGACCATATACCAATAGTGGCGACCATTGATGATAAATTACTTAAATTTCGACTTCAATTTCGGTTAGATAAAATATGGTTTGGGAAGGATGGCTTGATGGTGTCTATTGAGCGTGGTTGGACGATGCATAGGGATGGGTGGAGTGGTGGAATTGTGGATAAATCCAAAATTGTAGGCATGAAATTTTTGTTTGGCGAAAAAATAACCCGCCGTATGGAAAGGAAATTATAAACAACCTACAAAAGGCATTAGAGGAGGTTCAGAACGATATGTTTATATCATATGAGGAAGTAATTGAGATTTCTCGTAAATTAAAAAAGAGGCATATATGGATGAGGAATTATATTGGGAGCAAAATAGTAGGACAACGTGGCATACATGTGGTGACAGAAATACGAAGTTCTACCATGCTTTAACTAAATAGAGGAGATTCAAAATAGGATTCTTCCGAAGGATTTGACATATGTTGCTTGCTCGCAAGATAAAATGGCAATGTTGTTTTCACCTGCAAAGAAAGTTATTGGCATGAATAAAAGAGATGTTCGTGAACTGATGATCACCCACCATGCATCTATATAATATTGGTGAATTCAATTCTTAAAGTCTTTGATAACTATAGCAAATTCACTAGCGTAAGTGCTAAACATTTAAGCAGCACTAATTCGCATCAAGCCAACAAGTAATCATTAATTCTCCTCACCATTGGTATTGGGTCAGAAACCAACCATTTTCGTTCAAGAATTGTGGATGTGCAATATAGATTCCGTTTCTCCACACAGAGCTTAATTAAGCTGTGTTTTCAAGTAAGGTTGGGAATATATGTAGAAAATGAATCTCCATTGATAGTTTAGAATCTAGAGCCATCTTTGAAGGATATAAGTAAGGCACGATATGAATGCTAATAGTGAATTAGTATTTCCAACATAAGGGGGAGAAAATAAACAGCTGGAAAAGAAAATAAGTTCATATGAATTATCATTGATCCTTGGTCTAAAGAGAATATTAAATAAAAGTGCAAAAGATAATTCAGTTATAGAACTTAGTAAAGCAATTGTCAGATACATTTGCTGACCCATATAAATAGAGTGATTAAGTCACATATACCAGCTGTAAATGCTCCAAGAATAGTTGATGTTCTAGAAGAACAATATCAAACTGCTAAACACGCCTGAATCGTTGTAGACATCTTGGTTCCAAAGATAAGAATCCTCGTACATGAAAAGGAGCACATATTGAAAATGGTCAAAACGAAGAAATAGAGTTTGTGAATGATCTCTAGAAGAGACATTAAACATGACTGAAAGAAATTCAGGTACCTGAGATAATGAAGAGATCTCAATAAGTTATGTCATGTATGAAATAAAATGGAACCGATAAGCAATAAGCAAATCGACGTTGATGATATATATGCATGCAATGTAGCAGTTGACATGATAAATTAAAGAGGATCATGAAAGAAAATCTATTAATAAGTGTACACAAAAAAATGATTGGCCCAATAAGAAAGAAGTAATATACAAAACTAGAAATTATTATAAAAGAGATCAAGTATTTGGATCAATAGTACATACACAAAATGTGTAAAACATGTGGGATCAAAATGAGTTGATGCACCAAATAAAAATCAATGTGAAAATGATTATGAAAAAACATATTCTCATGTGGTAGATGCAACTATTTTCAAGTTCCTTATTAGTCTGGCAATAAAGGAAAAACTTGAATAATATGACCCACTGGAAATGATAATCTCTGAAAGATAAAATCCATAAAGGCTTGATGATATCAAAATCATGTTCTCGGGAACTTTAGCTATTCGATCGAAATATGCTTATGAGATATATGAAATATTCGAAGTTAAACAATACACAATTTCTATTTATCCAGAGATTATAGATCAATAGAATCATTGAATATAATCAAAACTAGGGCTGGGAAATTGGGGTCCAAATCGAGTTTCGGTTCGAATTCATTTATGTTTCGTGTTTTTGGATTTAAAAATTTCAGCCCCATTCAGATGTTACAAAAAATTTGGGTCGGATTCGGTTCGGGTTATTTCGGGCCCGGTTCGAATTTAGTAGCATGTCCAAGATCTAACTGAACCCGAAATAGTTTCAGTTTTGGATACTAATCGGGTTATCGGTTCTGAAAATTCTAATTTATACTCGATTAAACTCAATATATTTTCAATCGTTTTAATAATTTTTTATTTAGCTTTTTCAAACTATATTATTGTCCTTCAAAATAATATTGGGAAACTCGTCTATTAACCATATAAGATTTGTCTTTGAACTATACCTGACAACACTAAACATATCATGATTAATAACAAACCAAAGTCTTTTATGAACGAAATTCATACAGAACTAAAGAAATTAAAGTTAACAACTCAGAATTCTGTAAACGTAAGAAATACTATTTAAACTTAAAAACAACAACACTGTTTAAAACTTCAAGACAAAATTATTCGTAACTAAACTTCAAATGTGATGTAAAACATAAACATAATATTAACCAAATAAAACTATATATTAGACTGAGTTAATTATTCATATAATATCTAATTATTTTAGGTATTCAATAATATTGTAATGTCTTTTAGAAACATATTACAATTTAAGATTGAATATGGTACAAGTTTTTTTTGAAATTTTTAAGTTTCGGGTTCTTTCAGATATCCATTTAAGTTTGGGTTCGGTTCGAATAAAATCTATAACCCAAAATACTGTAAAACAAGATCCGTTTGGTACTTATGTCGGTTCGGATTCCTTTTTATTGGGTCGGGCTCAGTTCGGATTTTTGGGTTCGGTTTTCTTGTCCAGCCCTAATCAGAACTCCTGAAAAGTTATGGAATTGTATTTTGGAAGAAATTTGTATTCCACTGAATATCTTAAAATGTCGGGCTCAGTTCGGATTTTTGGGTTCGATTTTCTTGTCCAGCCCTAATCAGAACTCCTGAAAAGTTATGGAATTGTTTTTTTGGAAGAAATTTGTATTCCACTGAATATATTAAAATGAGATGTTATCTTAAAGATCCTTAAAGGATTTTAAACTAAGATGCTCATATATGTTTGGTCTTGAAGTACCATATTTAAAATGTTATTTGAGAAAAGTTACTAATTTTTATGTGACTAAAAGACGTGATTACATATGACAAAAAGAAAGTCATAAAAGTAACTTTAATAAGAGCATGAATAACTCTTATAAGACGAATGGTTATATGAATGTATGTAAAAAGATTTAGCTTGAAGTCTAAATAGACTAAGAAATTGTTATTTATGTCAAAGGAGAATTATAGACCAAAATTCTAAAGACATAAATATTATAATAGAAATCAAAAGAGTTTATTATGTTTAATTTTAATTCCGAAAAGAGATATACTCGACTGGAATGCATATCTTGAAGATATTGCTTCGAGGGAAAAAAATATGATATTTTTCTTTATCATTTTGTTATTCCACTGAGCTTTTCATTTACAAGGTTTTAATGAGGCAACTAAGAACACACTAATGATAGACATCCAAGAAGAGATATTAGAATTCAATGATAAAGTCTATCAACGTTCAAAATTTTCTAAAATCAAAAGAATGGAAGAATATGATCAAACATATGAAGACTCAGAAGAATGGTGATGTTCGTATCCTACAAGTTCATTCAAGTGACAGTTTGGTCGGTTTATTCACTAAGGAGTTATCTACTGCTACTATCAAGAAGCATTGTCTCAAATATCTCGACATATGTACACATGAGGGGAAGGCATTGCGCGCTGCATTCTTTTTCCTTTACAATGGTTATTCCCATTGAATTTTCTTGGTGAGGTTTTAACGAGGCGGCATCTACGGCGTTTTGAAGCATTTTGATATAAAGGACATTAAGGGGAAGTGTTATGAATATTGTGGTGATGTCCATATGGAACGTCCTAATACTTATTCCCTATTCCAAATTATATTTGATCTCCAATCTATTGTAATCCTATATAAATGATTTCTTTACTCTTAAATAAGATACACCAATTTCCCATCTTCTCTTCTTTACATACAACACAAATCAGTATATCACACACACATATTTAGAGGAAGTAGAAAATGTAAAACTTGGGTTTTATCTCTCTAGGCCCAATAACTACTTATAAACGAGGCCCGTATGCATTTGTGAGCTTATCATCATTATCATAACATAAAAACTCGATAATCTCTCTTTCTCAAGAGAGGACTGATTATCCATGGAAGAGAAAGCAATGGAGAAGACGATACCTGGTGCTGAAAAACGGAGCGATTATCGAGATATGCTTCGTGGACAACAGTCCGAACGAGGAAGAACAGATTCTGCAGGTCGGTCGAGACCCATGCTGCGACATTGCGCTGACGCACCGTAGCATTAGCAGTTACCACTTGCAGATTCGATCTCTTCGCCCTCGACAGAAACTAACCGATCTATCCTCTCGTACGAAAATCATCAGATATTCTTGTGGAATGTATGCGAGTTTTAATTGGTTTAGGGCATGTTTGTACCGAGTTCGGTCGTGTATCAGTGAAATGAGTGACGGGACTCGTCGGTGGGTTATTACAAAGGTGCGAATCTAAATGAACCGGGTGAATAGGTTTTATTTATAAACGGGGAGAGTACAGAAAGAATCCCGGCGACCGGAAGCCGTGCCGAGATTCGGGTTTAATCGGAAAAGACAACGAAATAAATCTAGCTACTTGCTCTAGTCTATGCCGCCGTCTCTGTCTCTAATTTCGGATCCNCTCGTCGGTGGGTTATTACAAAGGTGCGAATCTAAATGAACCGGGTGAATAGGTTTTATTTATAAACGGGGAGAGTACAGAAAGAATCCCGGCGACCGGAAGCCGTGCCGAGATTCGGGTTTAATCGGAAAAGACAACGAAATAAATCTAGCTACTTGCTCTAGTCTATGCCGCCGTCTCTGTCTCTAATTTCGGATCCCCTTCTTGTGTTGCCTCTCTCCGTCTTTATAGCTCGAGCTCTTCGGTCTTAACCTAGGTCGCTCTCGGTTCATGGGCCTCCAGTATTGGGCCTGTCGTCGGCTCAATAATCCGTTTTCGTACTCGTACGGAAGCCACTCGGTTTTGACTTCAGTTGTTGCCGGGCCGAGTGTGATTTCTCGTGGGCCTTGAAGGGAAGGTACGGCCCACCTCCTACAGTAAGTCCCCCCAGTCTGTTGACGATCGGTTGACGAGTCAATAGACTGATTCGGTGAGGTTTGCGGGAAAGCATACTCGGAATGTGGAGGGAGACCTAGGAAGTTCTCCCTTTAGGCAGAGGATTCGTGGATCAGTCGGGACGAATTTGAACGCGTTGTTGATTTCATTCGGCCTCTGAATGGAGATGATGATCGTGCTATTTATTCGGTTTCCGCTGAATAAGGTTTCTGACGATTTACTCGGTAGTCGAATAGAGTGTCGATCACGTCGCTTACTCGGCTTCCATTGACTGAGGTTTCCGATGTTTTACTCGGTAATCGAGTAGTATTGATTACATCGTTCACTCGGCTTTCGTTGGAAGGGAATGTGAATCGTCACTAATGATGGGCTTCTTTATATCGGACTCAGCCCATTAAGGGCAGAATATGAACAGTCGCGATAATAAAGCCCATCTAGGTTTTCGTAGACCTAATAAATGCTGCGCTGAGATCCGCGCCCTGCTTCTCCTATATATACTCCTCCTGTTTTCACTTCTTCTATTCTTCTCCGCGAAATCAGGTATCCTCTCTCCCTTCTCTCTACTTTCTCTCTCTAGATTGTTTGTAAGATATATACGTATTGCCGGTCACGATGTGTCCCCGGAAGCGATTAACTCGGGAAGAGAAGGGGAAAGATGTAGCGCGGGACGAGACAACCGGCGAGCCGCTTGACGACTTTGAATTAGAACATCGGAGGGCGCTTCGCGACTCGGCTAGTCTTAACACTGCACAAAGATTTCTCGTAGTTGAGTCGGAAAGGGAGTTGAGGGGAGAGGCCGCTGGCAACGAAGCTGCCGAGTCACTCGGTGTCCCGATTCTGACTAGGAGTTCCCCAATGCAGTCTGCTCGGATCAACATCCGGGGTCGCGCCGCTCGAGCGTCGGATGGGACTCGGACATCGGATCCTTCCGGACGCGCTCAAACCGTTGCCAGTCCCCCTCCAGTCCCGACTCGTTACTTGGGAAACGGCGTCTTCGAGCGGGGTATGGAACTTTCGTCGAACGTAATCCGCGAGCGCGGTACTTATTCCAACCGGCGCATAATGTCGACGTGGTCTACCCCCACTCGGGTTGAGAACCTGCTGAAACGTCTCGACGCTGTTGGGGTCACGTACCTGATGCCGACTGACAATCAAAGACCCTGGGCGCCCCCGATGGGATATCAATGTGTATACGAGGCATACTTTGAAAGGGATACGCGACTTTGGTTCCCGATTCCGAGACTCGTGACTTCTTATGCGGCTCGTCGTGACCTCGCTATAAGTCAGTTTGTAAACGGTGCATTCCGCTTGATGGTTGCGCTGCTGGTGATGTCAGCCGAGCTCGGCATTGTTCTTTGTCCCCGAGCTTTCGAGGAACTGACCTCAATCAAACCGCTGGATGACGACTTCTTCTCCATCACGATGAGACCGAGCTACAATGTGATCACTGGGCACCCGACGAAGACTACCAACTGGCAGCGTTACTACTTCTTTCTCAGATCTGATGAGTTTTCGTTCGTCGATCCCCCGGATGTCAGGTCGCGAGTGTTCTGGAATTGGCATGCTGGTAGATAGTTATTCTTTTCTTGTAAGCGCGTTCTCACATACTTACCGACTTCCTTGTTGTTGTGCAGTGAATCATCCGTATCTGACAGGAGTTCCGGGCTCGTTCTACGACAACGCCCGAGCGTTAGTTGAACTCGGACATCTTCGGTGGCCCGAAATAAGTGAGGAGAGGATTCGTCGTTGGCTGAACCGCATAGACGACGGTAAGGCTATTGGTTCTTCATCACTATCCGCCCCCCTTTTTCTTTGTATTTATATGTGCCATGTGCCTAACACCCTTGCTTGATTGCGCATCTGGTATAGGTACGTGGGACTCGAGGTTACCGTGTAAAAGTCGGACTGACAAGAAACGGTCGGTGCTTTTCACGAGGAAGGAGCAAAAAGCTATCAACCGGGCGCGAAAGATGAGAGGCATTCCGGACTTGTCTCAGGAAATAGAGGATGACGAGGAGCTGGGAGGAGCAGGACTTATGAACGTGCTAGACGCGTTTAATCTTGACGGGTCTGAACCCGCTGACGCCGTTGTCCCTCCCACTGGCAACTCGCCGAAGATGGGGCTAGTCGATCCCGCGGTACCCGACGACGGCCTTGATGGGGGAGTTGCTCAGGATCCTCCGATTACCGAGACACAGACTGTCTCCGATGCTCCTAAAAAGAAGAAGAGGAGAGAGTCTTCCGAGAGACCGACTGGAGGATCGAAACGGAAGACGGACGGTGATGGTTCCGGTTCGAAGCCAAGTGAAGGGATCAGTTCCTCTGCGGCTATGGGACAAGCCGCGTCTGACCAGCCTGCCAAGAAGAAAAGGAAGAAGAAGAGAGGGTCAACTGAGAAATCCGTCGAGAGACCTTCTCGGGGGTCGGCTGATGACGGTCCTAGTTCCGCGGCGGGGAACATTTCTTCCGTGCGAGACGAGTTAGTTGAACACCCCCGGGCGGAAGAAATGATGACCACAGTCCAAGCGACTGACGAGACTCTTCCGGTTCTTCCGGGCGGCCTGGTGAGACAATCGTCTAAGTCCCCGTTTGGAGGGGAACTTGGAGGGGACGACAGAACGACAGTTACGCCGAATGCTGTCGCGGAGGCTCAAGGCGATGTCCCTCCTCCGAGTTCCATCCTCGGGACTTCATCTTCTCCGGTGGAGCGTCCGATTACTCGGCGGTTCAAGACCGTTTTTCCGGACAAGGTCTCCTTTTCGTTCGACGAGGCGTCTCCACTCATTTCTAACGGTCCTAGGTGTGCCGAGCTTGTCGGCCAGATAAAGGGGGGTCCTCGCGGCCTCCCTCCTGCGGACCAGTTAGTCTTTCCGAGCGCTTTCAAAGATGCTTCGCGGAACTTCTTGACTGTAAGCATTTGTCCCTTTCGGTTAATCGGTATATTCGTGCGTTAGCTTTCTTCCTATCCCTAATTCACGCATTGGTCGAATGTTTCAGGCTGGCGGCAGCTTTAATTTCCTTGTCGAGAAGTACGATTCGGAACTTAAGAGGATGTATGCCGAGTCAGGCGCAGCTCAAGAGAAGGTCAAGGATGGGAAGAAGCGAATTAAGTCGTTGAAGGCCTCTTTGAAGCGGGTTGAGGCGGAGAAGGAGGAGGCCCTCTGTCTTGCCGAGGTCAAGTCGATGCGAGCTGAGGATATTTTGAGCAGGTTTAAGTCCATGAGGGATGCGGCTGCTAAGGTCGAGAAGGAGAAGGCCGCCTTGTTCTTGGATAAGTTCCGGTTGGAGCGCGAGAAGGCTGAACTTATCGAGGCGCACGCTAAGGAAGCTGCTCGCTTGAGAGAGTCCCGAGTTTTCGAAGTTACCAAAGAGCGAGCTAGGGTGACTTCCGTGATGTGCACCAAAATGTTCATCAAAATGGAGCGGATCCGCAATTGGGAGGCTTCTTTTCCGGCGTTCGACGACGCTCGGCTGCGTTACAGTCAGGCGTCTGGTACTCGGAAATGCCTCGAGCTTCTACAGAAGAGAGGGGATCCGATCCCGCAGGAAAGGATCGAATACTTCCGTAAAAAGGAAGAGCATTGGTTTGCTGAAGCCGAGCGGTTGGACGTGGGTCCGTTGACGGAACCCGACGTAGAGGTATCTCCGCTCAATATAGAGTCGGAATTCGTTGACCAAGACTTGCTTGACATGCTCGTGGCGGATTTCGAGAAAGAGCTCGCTGAGGGTCCGCATGGCTCCAACTTGAATCTGATAAGTCCGGCGGCTGCTACGCGCCTTCGTACACCGAGACTTTCGCGACTGTTCATATTCTGCCCTTAATGGGCTGAGTCCGATATAAAGAAGCCCATCATTAGTGACGATTCACATTCCCTTCCAACGAAAGCCGAGTGAACGATGTAATCAATACTACTCGATTACCGAGTAAAACATCGGAAACCTCAGTCAATGGAAGCCGAGTAAGCGACGTGATCGACACTCTATTCGACTACCGAGTAAATCGTCAGAAACCTTATTCAGCGGAAACCGAATAAATAGCACGATCATCATCTCCATTCAGAGGCCGAATGAAATCAACAACGCGTTCAAATTCGTCCCGACTGATCCACGAATCCTCTGCCTAAAGGGAGAACTTCCTAGGTCTCCCTCCACATTCCGAGTATGCTTTCCCGCAAACCTCACCGAATCAGTCTATTGACTCGTCAACCGATCGTCAACAGACTGGGGGGACTTACTGTAGGAGGTGGGCCGTACCTGCCCTTCAAGGCCCACGAGAAATCACACTCGGCCCGGCAACAACTGAAGTCAAAACCGAGTGGCTTCCGTACGAGTACGAAAACGGATTATTGAGCCGACGACAGGCCCAATACTGGAGGCCCATGAACCGAGAGCGACCTAGGTTAAGACCGAAGAGCTCGAGCTATAAAGACGGAGAGAGGCAACACAAGAAGGGGATCCGAAATTAGAGACAGAGACGGCGGCATAGACTAGAGCAAGTAGCTAGATTTATTTCGTTGTCTTTTCCGATTAAACCCGAATCTCGGCACGGCTTCCGGTCGCCGGGATTCTTTCTGTACTCTCCCCGTTTATAAATAAAACCTATTCACCCGGTTCATTTAGATTCGCACCTTTGTAATAACCCACCGACGAG